>JAOXYA010077045.1:0-11429 GCA_028565675.1 Sorex palustris
CTACTTTCAGCATGCTTCTCCCATCCTGGGAGGATCCTCCCAACACCCTTTATTTGGTGCTGCCTTCTCTATCTGAGCTCCCTTTACCCCTAGCATGTGCGGCTGGCCTCCAGGCCATGGAGTAAAATTCCTGGTACTAATCTCAGCCATTCTTGGGTGTTAGTCTCCTATGTATCTGTACTTGATAGACACTTACAGTACTGTGAACTTGAACTTGAAATGGGACATAGAGTGGAAGATTCTAAGACCTCTCCCACTGCTTCTGTGGCCTTTCATTATATAACAACCATAATTTGTCAGAAATTTGAAATTACTTCAAATAGGTGTAAAATTGGGAGTGGTACACCAATGGTACAACCAAGGTAGAAAGAGGAAGGGGAAGAAATTGGTTTATTTGTTAATTTATCTACTTATTTATTTATTTTGGTTTGCAAGCTACACCCAGCTTACTCTTGCTTCAGTGCTCAGGATCACTCCTAGTGAGCTTGGGGGACCTGGTGGGATGTCAGGGATGGAACTTTGGACCAGAAACATACAAGGCAAAAGGCTTATGCTCTGTACTATGTCTCTGTCCCCAGTAGAGAATTTATATCCTATAAGCTGTATTCCTTTTCTACTTGGCATGGACAAGATCTCCAAACTGGCGTTCCCCAAGGGGATATATTAGATCTGGGTTGATCATAACAGGCAAGCCTAGTGTCCCCATGATAACAGTATTGGGCCCAAAGTCTAAGCAGATGATTTCAAAGGAATCCCAAAGAATTGAATTGTTTTTACCACATGTCAAAGATTTAAAAAAAAAAAAAAGGAAAAAATTTAAATCAATCTAGTCACCTGGAGCTTTTCTGAGAACATTGACCAAATAGGAAAGCTGTTTCTAAATCAGTTCACTTTTTATATCTTGGAGGGAGGGTGTTGGTGGGACAGAAATTGAGGGGAGAGTTGATGAGTCCACAGACCTTCAGGGCTAGACTCAGGATAAAGGCCTAAACATTCCTTTCTTCTGCTTTAGTGGAGACAGAGCATGCCCCATATCAGGAATATGCCTTAAGGCTATAGAGATTGTGCTTAAACTCATGCTCCAAACTGTCACCCTTACTTCTCAAAGCCATGCAGTCTGATTCAGACTGTGTCATATTGGAAGAAAGTTTTTTTTTTATATATTGATTATCCAAAAAGTATGGCCTCTTTGCCTTTTTGTAAATTATTGTATGTGTCATCTCTCGGACCTCTACACATCTTGAGAAAGGGAAAAGTGGGAGTAGGAGAACAGAAATAGTTGAGTAATCTGAATGATGAGGCATTTTCTTGTTTTCTTTCTTTAAAAAAAAAAAAACACCTAAATCCTTGGGCACCAGGGAGAGTCAGGACACGTGCATAATTTGGTGAACAACAGTTCAAGTCCCAGTACCATATATGTTCTCCCACCAGGAGCCACATCCAAGTTCATAACCAGGAAGATATTCTGAGCAACACCAAGTATGGCCCAAACTCCATTACCACCCCCAACCCCACAACAGAAACCAAGTTTATATAAACCATCATACATTTGAATAGATTTAATGGGAATATAAAAGGTGACTTATAAATCAGAAGTCACTGAAATGTGGAGTCTAGTATTACTAAATATTGACTATTAGTGGCAGAGTCTCCTGCCCCCAGGCCTAGCTATCCTCACCAGGGCCCCTTGGAGGTGGCGGGTTTAATTTCCCTCCCCGCCCTGAGCAGAGCCCCAGCAGCTGAAAACCTCCAAACCAACCACAGTCATGCTTAAGACCACTCTCCACACGTTCAGACAAGCCTCATACAGGAAGGAATGGGCAGAGTAACCCAGGCAAGTCGGACCCGAGACTGAGATCTCTAAGCCTGCTCGGATCTTGACTGGGCCTCCTCTACCCAGATCCCACATCTTCCAGTAGCTAAGCATTACACCCACCAACTGCCCCCTGCGCCATGTTATCCTATCAACGGCCAAGACCCAAGGACTATAAAACCCAGCTCCTGGAAGCACACAGCCACAGATGCGACCACGTGACCTCTTATTGTCTAGTTCTCACTCTTGGAGAACCTGACAGTCTATCAAGTGTATTCTGCCAGCATGATAGAGTCCGGCAAGCTCCACCTGGCATATCCGATATGCCAAAACACAGTAACAATAATGGGTCTCATTCCCCTGACCCTGAAGGAGCCTCCAATGTGGCACTTACTAAAATCTCAAGGGTAGGATGAATGGGCACATTACTGGTGCCGGCTAGAGGAAATCAATGAACAATGAGATGACAGTGATACAGTGATTATTAGTATTAATGAAATATTAATCATAAACTTTAACCACTCAGTGAAGTAGAAATATAAAAGTCAAATCAAAGTTTTGGGAAATTAAAGGAAAGCATTTATTTTCTGCATATATAAGTATATTAAGAAATTTATAATGCTACAGTATTCCTATATGTGTATGCAATATAATACTAGAGGATTATACTCCAAACATAATCATACTGCATTTATGCATAATAATGAGATTGAACCTACACTACCCAGTTGCCGCCACACTACAGGCCACTTTCTGGACCGACACAACATTAGACATTTAATACCCATCTTCCAAGATTACTGCACCATATTTGATGGAGTTCAAATATGGTTTGAACCATGGGAACACCGCAAGGGTGACTAGAGGCCATCCTAAAAGCCTCTATCTCTCTCGGAGAGTCTGGCAAGCTACCGAGAGTATCCCGCCCACATGGCAGAGTCTGGCAAGCTATACGTGGCTTATTTAACATGCTAAAAACAGTAAATACAATGGGTTTAATTAAACCTGACCCTGAAAGAGCCACCAATACGGCAGTGATAAGAAAGATGAGGAAGGAGAGGCTGATAAAATCGCAAGGCCAAACTAGTCTGCCAAAACGAAGAAAGACTAACATAATGACTGTCTGTACTTTCAATGCATGTACATTGGCATCGGATGCATCCATTGAGGACCTGATGGTGCAAGCATGAAAGATCAAGTACAACATGATTGGCCTGACCGAGACAAGAAGGCATCAACCACATGACGCCATTTTCAACACTGGAGAAGAACTGTTCCTCGGAACATGTGACAAAAGAGGCTTCGGTGGTGTTGGTGTCCTTGTTAACATGAACTTAGCCTTGGCCTGTTCCCTCTGGCGGCTCAGTGGCCACCATACTCTTGAGGTTATTGGTCAGTCAGGATTGGGTCTGCAGTGATGAGAATGCAGGGCCTCGCGGATGGGGGTGGAGCAGTTCCTTTCCTCCCCACCCCAACTAGATCCTGAGTTGTCGCCCATGAAAGGTCCCTCTGGCTCCTGATCAAGCTAATTAACAGCCATGATCCAAGAGATTCAGAAACAAATCTTGGAACCCAACAGGTTTTGGCAGAAATCCTTCTAGATTTAATTGTTAAAATTTTGGAATTCCAAAATCGTGTAGCCACTACTGCCGCCGTGCCACATCACATGTTATTCATAACCATAAAAAGACAACAAATTGTCTACTGTTGCCTTTTGGGCAGATCTGAGTGTTGGAGTAGAATACCAAATAATAAGTGTGGGACTGAAGTCAAAATATTGAATGTAATCAAAGTAGAAAGAGAGTAATGTGGAAATCATTTGCCCCACTGATTGGAGGAGAGTGTGGAATGGGGAGTACACTGGGGTTTTTGGTGGTGGATAATGGGCACTGGTGAAGATACAGGTGTTTCATTGTATGACCAATACTTAAACCCGAAAACTTTGTAACTGCTCACACAGTGATTCAATAAATAAAATTATAAAAAAGAAAGAAAGAAAAAAGAAGAGAACTCCCAGAACAACCACCAACTGGGAACTCTTTGGCACTATTTTGGCAACATTGGAAGATGCCGTCGTTGACAACATTGACGAAGAATAAGATCAACTGGTTCAGCACCTCACAATTGTGCAAGGAGTGCCGAGAGATAGCCACAAAGACTCATGTCTTTGAAAACTCTCGAGCTCCTTCAGCAACATGGCTTGGCGCAAGCCTCAGAAAACTGCAAGCAAACGTCCAAGCTTGCAACACTATGAAGAGAAGAGATAAAGGAAGATCTTGAAGAGAGAAGAGCAGCAGTGCTGGCTGATGTGGCAGAAGCCAGGAAAAGCATTCACAATGCCCACCTGTCCTTTGCCAACTACAAGACCAAGATGACTGCCCTCCAATGTCCTGGTGGATCTATCACATCTTCCAGAAAGGCAATGGAGAAGATTATTCATGACTTCTACTAGGATCTCTTCGATAGCCATGTCCACCTGCCCACATACCAAAATTCCACAGGATGGATTTGTCGTTCCCAATGTACTCCCTTCCAAAATCCGACACGTCATTTCATTGGTAAATAAGTGAACAGCACTCAGCCCAGACAAGGTCAGACCCAAACACCTGAAGAACCTGCTGCCAGTACTCATCAATACACTGGCTCGGCTCTTCACACACACTACCTGTCTGAATGCAAGGTTCTGTCCCAATGGAAACTTGGCAGGACTGTTCTACTGTACAAGAAGGGAGCGACATTGGCAACTATCACCTGATCTGCCTGTTGTCTATTGTCTACAAGCTGTTGTCTACATGAGTCATCCTGAATAGGATTAGCAGAACACTAGATGAAGGACAACCATGTGAGCAAGCCGGGTTCCGAAAAGGATTCAGCACTATCGACCATATCGACACATTAATCAAACTCATTGAGGTTTCTCGGGAGTTCAAGATGTCACTCTGTCTAACATTCACTGATTTAAAGAAGGCCTTTGATTCTGTTGAGACAGAAGTGGACATTGAAGCCCTAGCCAATCAGGGCATTCATACACAATACATCAGGATCCTCTGTGAGCTGTATTATGGATTCACTACCAGGATCTCACCATTCCACAAGGAAGTGATCATCCATGTCAAGAGAGGGGTTCAGCAGGGTGATACCATTTCACCGAAACTCTTCAGTGCCACCCTCGAGAACATCATGCGACGACTGGAATGGGAAGGAATGGGAGTGAAGATAGATGGTCGGCAACTACACCACCTCCACTTTGCTGATGACATCGTTCTAATAACACCAAACATTAGCCAAGCGGCACAAATGCTGGCCAACTTCGACCATGAGTGTGGAAAGATCGGACTACAGCTGAATCTCATGAAGGCAATGTTTATGAGAAACGGTCTTATTCCTGACATTCCATTTGCTCTCAGTGGAACGAACATCTCCGAATGCAACAGTTACGTGTACCTAGGTCTAGAAGCCAACATGACGAATGACCTTGCACCTGAGTTGCGCAAAAGGAAGAGAGCAGCTTGGAACGCCTTCAAGAGCGTCGAAGAAATAGCTAAGAGGACAAAGAACTTCCAACTCCGGGCACATCTCTTCTATTCCACTGTTCTTCCTGCATTAACATACGCCTCAGAGACCTGGGCCCTACAAAAACAGGATGAGAACACTGTTCGTTTTCTGTCACCCAAAGAGGAATCAAAAGAGCTATGCTTGGAGTATCACGCTTCACTCAAGTGAGAAAAAGAATCCAGAGTTCTGACCTCTGTCAACAATCAAGAATCAGGGGCGCTGTCTCATTTGCCAAGGTGTCGAAAGTTAGATGGGATGGACATGTAATCAGACTTCTTCGTCAAGACCCTGAACAATCGGTTTGAGGCTCTTCATGTTTCTGGAGCGAGCAGACGCCATTGGGCTACACTAGCACGTGACAGGGATGAATGGAGACATTATTGGCACCTGCTCGTGCAAATCAATGAGTAACGGGATGTCAAGTGATCAAGCAATCGTCACTTTGGTGTGCAAAAAACCCCTGTGGATCAACACTCACAACCCATGGCTGCCAGCTTGTAAGCGGCAGCCCAGTTTCACGGACTTCACCACTAATCTCAGAAGAGGGGCAAGCCAAGCCGCTGAAACTCATGGGTGCACTGGGTCTTTGGCTACCCCAGAGTGGTACGGGCGATTCCTTGCCCTGCTAATGCCCCAGCTGGAGCTCTCATACCCCACAGCCGCTGCTTTGCAAATGACCCAACTTCACTGGCTCATGACCAATCTCTGTAGACACCAAGCCAACAAAAAATACCAGGTACACTGGTTTTTGGGCTGAGAACTCTGGGGTCTTCTCTGAGTGGGGGCGGGCAGCCCCGACTCTTGCTCTGATGAAAGGCCCAGAAGCCACGCCCACATCCTACAGCCACTGCCACGTAAACAATGTCCCAGTTTCACAGCTAATCTATGAGCTGAATGCCAAGCCAAGCCAAGCCAAGCTGCTGAAACTCATCAACCCAGTAGCACAGATCCTGGAGTTCTGGAGCAACACCTCCAAATTCCACAATACTGACAGGCCAGTGGGAGCACAACAAATTAGGTGGGAAAGTAGCATAGAAGCTAAGCTCAGTAAACAAAAACAATAGTACAGAAGGCTCAGTGAGTAACAAACAGCATAGTAAACTCTCAGTGATTTTAATGACCCCCACTGTGCGATATAACCATTTTAACAAATTTTCTTTGAAGTATTTTTCAATAATTTTATTAGCTGGGACTGGAATGATAGTATAGCGGATATGGCTTTTGCCTTGCACGCGGCCGACCCGGGTTTGATTCCCAGCATCCCATACGGTTCCCCAAGGAGTAATTCCTGAGTGCATGAGCCAGGAGTAACCCCTGAGCATCACTGGGCGTGACCCAAAAAGAAAAAACAAAAACAAAAAGCAATAATTTCATTAGCCATTTAGTTGTAACAAGCAATATAAAATAAATAATTTTGTAAAGGGGCAGGCTTGAGGGGGTAGGTGGGAAACTGAGAACAGTGGTAGAGGGAAGGTCACACACACTGGTGATGGGATTGGGATTGGAACATTGATTGGCTGAAACTACTGTATTATGAACAGTTTTGTAAACCACAGTGTTTAAGTAAAGTTAAAAAACAAAACCTATGAATCATCAGTTTTCCTCTATGAGTCATCTGATCCAGCTCTAAGAAAGGGGCAGAACTCCTTAGGTTGAGTGGTGGGACTAGTTTCTCGTTTCGTGAAACACTGTGAAGAGGATGTCTATTGTTTTCAGTAATCAATTAGCACCATACTTATAAGTTACAATGGGTAGTCATTTATGAAACAATGCTGGAAAATTCTACCTCTGGATTTTGATTGCACACTCTAGATTCCTGGCCCGCACTGAAACCTTTGTTGTTCTCTAGCCTTGGTTTTAGAGTAGTCTGTTGTTGGGGACAGCCAGGTAGCTCAAAAGTCTGGAGCACATGCCTAGCATTCCATAGGCCCCGAGTTCAGTCTCAGCACTGCTGGGGGTCACCCTGGTGACCCCATCACCACCAGGCATGAGTACTCTGGGACCCTGGGAGAGCATTGGGCTCTCTGAACACGGCTTAGGAGGTTCCTATCTCACCCCACAAAAAAAATAATGTATTTTATTGGAAATAGCTATTTGAGATTTTGTTTTGTTTTAGTCTGATTTTTAAAAAAATTTTTCTTTTGTGGGGGTTGGGGAGAGTTGGGTCACACATGTGGTGCTTGGCTACCCCTAGCTCTCTGCTCAGGAGAGACCCCTGGCAGTACTTGGGGGGCCATGCTGTGCCAGAAATCGAACTAGGTTGGCAGGATGCCAGGCAAGGGTTTTAACCTCTGTGATATCTCTCTAGCCCTCAAATATTTTTTCTTATGACAGTAACAGCGCATGTTCGGTATATACAGTTTAGAAAATACAGGGGAGTCAAAAATGAAAAATTGCACATACTACTGTTACCAGAGAAAACTACTATGAGTTTTGTGGATATGTCTTTTAATCTACTTTTAATCACTGAGGGTGGACAGGTTGAGCTACACCAGGTGGTACTCAGGGATCACTCCTGAGGATCAGGGGAACACGTGGGGTGCGAGAGATCTAACATAGATGAGTTGGCATGTATGACCTGTATCTTAACCCCTGTACTGTCTCCCCAGTTCATATAACATTCCTTATTTACTATAAATTTTCAGGTCCTGTATTTATTATATTTTTCAAATTGAAGTATATTTTTTATTAATAATGTCCCTATTCCCCACCACAAGCAAACTAATATGGAGTCAGTAAGCACTGTGTTATAAAAAAAAACCTGCAATGACTTGAAAGGATGTTATAACATCCTAAAACATCTGGACAACACATGGTGGCCTGAGCATCACTGGGTGCAGCCCTGGAAGGATTGCTAGGCACTGCTGTTCCTGGACGTTCCCAGGCACCTCCAGGCCTGAACAGCGCTGCACCCTCTAGTCCTGTCCCCAAACTCCTGGCCCAACTGGCTGAGTATCCCTCCAGGGCCCCTGGGCACATTTGGGTGCCCTGCCCCACCGTAAAAGAAAGGGTGTTGTAAAAATAGCCATGGGGTGTGATTACCAAAAAGCTCTTTTTCACAGCTCTCTATGGCACAGGCAGTGATTGTGGGCACAATCAATGGGACATTCAACACAATATGAGTGCCAAGGAAGCCGATCTCTTCGTTCCCCTCTGGCCTGCAGTTTTATATCTTTCTGGGTCTGAAGTTTTTGCAAGGCATATACTTGTGCTGTCTCCGGTTGTTTAAGATAAAGGTTTCATTGGAAATCAAGCCAGGAAATTCTCCCTCTCTGTGCGTTGCATGGTGCTGCTCTAAATGAGGAACATTAGAATGGTGATGATGTGAGCAGTAAAGGAATGCTTCTTGCTTTGGGGGTGCCGGGGTCTGAGTCCAGGCCTGGTTGATGCGGTTAGATCATTCCATGTCTTTGTTTCTCTTTACAGGTAGTGCCTTCCTCAGTGCTATTTTTCTTGCCTTAGCCACATACCAGTCTCTGTACCCACTCACCTTGTTTGTCCCAGGACTCCTCTATCTCCTCCAGGTAAGCGCTTGCTGGTGAGAGCCAGCCTGTGGGCGATGTGCTCAGGCAGAGGTCAGTGAAGGCAGTGGGTCCCCAGTGCACACACTTGCTTCTGCTTGAAAATACAAACTTAGAAAGAGATCATAGTCACACATTTGACTATGATCATTAAATTCTAATTGAATATATCATTGCAAGTGTATTTAAAGTGTATTTTAGGGGCCAGAGCAATAGTACAGCAGGTAGGGCACTTGCCTGGCATGAGGATCATCCATGTTTGATCCCTGGCGTGTCTTATGGTCCCCTGAGCCCACCAGAGTAATCTCTGAGCACAGAGCCAGAAGTAGGCCCTGAAAATGTATAGGTGTGGCCACAAAATAAAACAAAAGTATGTTTTATGTATTTGCAGCTGGGATCTGTCAACTATCTATAGCCTCTGTTTCTCATCTGATATCCCTAAGACTACTCTATGAGCTCATTTCGTTAACTTTTCTGTATAATCCCACTTTCCTGGAAGGTTTGTGTAGGAATTATGTGTAGAAAGTGAGGGCTAAAGAGATAGCTCACTGGGCTCGAGCAACCCAAGCTTGATTCTCAGCACCGCACAGTTACTGCGCACCACCAAGGGTGGCCTCCAAGCTTGGAATAACCTCTAACCATCTCTGGTATGGCCCCCAAACCAAATATAGACAGACAGATGTGGGGCCCTACAGTCACACTTGAATCACTGGGTGATGATAAATTGAAGAACATAAGTTACTGGTAGCACTGTAACAGTGTTCTCCCATTGTTCATTGATTTGCTGGAGCGGGCACCAGACTTGTTGTTACTGTTTTTGGCATATCGAATACACCACAGGGAACATGCCAGGCTTTGCTGTGCGGGCAGGATACTCTTGGTAGCTTGTCGGGCTCTCTGAGAAGGATGGAGGAATCGAACCCAGGTCAGCCGTGTGCAAGGCAAACGTCCTACCCGCTTTTACTGGTATTTACTAAAAACTTTCTACCTATCAGGCTGTGCAGAACACCATTATTGGCATCTTCTCATTTCAGCTTTATAAGAGCTTATGTGGTAGGTCATGTTATTAGTCATGTATTAGACTAATAATAATAATAATAATATTTGACACATGAATAATTGCAGCTGGAACTCTGGGCATTTTATAGAGTTCTTTGACCCAAGGCCACGTGGCCAGCAGATGATGCATTGAGATGTGAACTCAGGCAGGCAGCCCGGTGCAATGCCCTGTTTGTGTTCTCTCTCTCTCTCTCTCTCTCTCTCTCTTTCTCTTTCTCGCGCTCTCTCTCTTTGTCTCTCTCTCCCTCTCTCGCTCTCACTCTGCCTCTCCTTCTCTCTCTTCCTCTCTCTCTCTTGTTCACTCTCTTCCTCCCTCCTCCTGACTCTGCACTCAGTAATTACTCCTGGCAGCGCTCTGGGGACCATATGGGATGCCAGACTCTAACCCGGGTCGGCCACATGCAAGACAAATGCCCTACCCTCTATACTATTGCTCCAGCTCCTGTCCCTCTTTTCTGTGCTGCTAAGAATACACAATTTATATCCAGAGGAAGAAAGAAAAGAAGCATACACAATGCTAATTACAAACCCTGTTGCTGAAACCAAATGTATATCTCAATTTATGGAAATAGGCCCTATGCTTGTCATTTCTCTTTTGGTGTTTGGGACCATATCAAGCGGTGCTGGGGGGCTACACCCTGAGCACGGTGCTTGGGGTCACTCTCAGTGGTGCTCAGGGGACCATGTGGAACCAAGGATCAAATCTGGAGTTCCTGTTTAGAAAACATATTCTCAACAATTCCATTGGGGGTGGGGGCAGAGAAAGGAGAGAAAGAGAGAGAGAGAGAGAGAGAGAGAGAGAGAGAGAGAGAGAGAGAGAATGGAGAGATGCAGGGGATCAAACCAAAGGTGGTCACACACAAAAGACAAATACTCTACTCTTAAGTTACATCCCCAACCGTATATGCTTATCTATTTATTTGGTTTCCGTTTGGGTTTTTTTTTTTTTGGGCCACATCTGCCAGTACTCATGAATTTCTTCAGGCTCTATGGTCAGGGGTCTTACCCAGCTCAGGGGGCCATGTGATGTCACAGATTGAACCGTGGTCTCTTAGATGCAAAGTATATATTCATCCCAGTGAGCTCTCTTTCCAGGTCAGTTTTTCGTTTTAAATATGGATGTACGGGACCGGAGAGTTAGCTTAAGGACACTTGTCTTGTACATGACCACTTGGATTCCATATGGTCCCCTGAGCCCTGCCGGGAGTGGTCCCTGAGCACAGAACCAGGGATAAGCCCTGAGCAGTGCCAGGTGTAGCCCCAAAACAAGAGACATCAACAAAAACAAAAACAAACCCCAACGAAAACAATATATAAATGTGGATGTACGCAATGCTACATTGCTTGAATGGCTTAATTTTTTCTCCCATTTAGGAGATTTGAAATGTGCCCTAGCTGTCACTAACAGTAAAGGCCCTCCCGTTGATCATCGATTTGCTCGAGCAGGCCCAGTAACGTCTCCATTGGAGACTTTGTTGTTA
>JAOXYA010077052.1:0-11429 GCA_028565675.1 Sorex palustris
GGGAGGAGGAAGAGGAGGAAGAGGGGGAAGAGGAGGAGGAGGAGGAGGAGGAGGAGGAGGGGGAGGAGAAGGAGGAGGAGGGCTGGGGCCAAGCATCAGGACATGGCCCCTCTTCTCCCTGACCTCCCAGGGGCACTGAAGCTCGAGCGGGGCCACGGCCGGGGGTGGGCCTGGGTGTGGGGGGCTGAGATCCTGTTTCCCCCAGGGGCTGGTCTTGTAGAAGGCAGACCCACAATATCCCAGGGGCCTGGGGGACTGGCAAGCCCCAAACTTCACCCTGAGGGTCCAGGAGACGGAGACAGGGTGGGTGGTTATCCAGCGGACTGCCAGCAAGGAGCACCCCAAAACTCCTCAACCCTCTCGGAGGACTGACATCAGGCCTGTCTCTGAGAGATCAGCCAGGAGCCCCTTGGGGTGGTGGAGGCACCAGGCTAAACTCAGAGCCTCTCTGCAGAGAGACGGCGGAAAGAAAGGAGCTGCAGGACCCCCCCCTCCCCTTGCAGGAACCCTCTTGAGTGCCCCCCCTCACTCTGGAGAGAATTTGCGGAGGTCAGCGGGGGCTTGAGCAATCCTGCCTCGGGAGATGAAGAGGATGAGGGGCATAGCTGAGGCCAGACCGCAAGGGGAGAGCAGAGAGGGCTGACAAGGGAGGAGGGACCTGAGTGTATGTTGGGGGTCTTTCAGTGGGGGTGGGAGGGGACAAAGCTTCGGCTCTCTGGGGTCCTCATGACCTTGACAGAGAGCCGTGTCCCCCATCACCGGGGTTGGGGGTGCTGGCTCACACCATGCCACCCAGTCTATGCTGGCTTCTTCCCTTAGACCAGCACCCCAGCAAGGCATAAGGGTGCCAACATCCAGAGTGGCCCCTCTGCCCCCCACCCGAGCCAGCTAAGAGTGTGAATATGCCCCCCCTGTGTGGGGGAAACCATTCCCGAAACCAACCAAAGGAGCTCATCTGGGTTCTAGCCTCTCTGAGCTGTCCCAGTGAGTCACCAGGGACCCCCACATCTGGCCCGCCACCCCTGGGACTGGGGCCGGCACTGCTGCTCAGATGGGTCAGGCAGTTCTGGGCTATAGCCATGGGCTGCACTGATTGGCCCTCCAACTTCAACAGCAATGTGCTGACCCCCGGGGAGAGGGGACCCACCCGCCTAAGATGGGGTGAGCCGGCCCGGGTCGGAGACAGCTGATGGAAACTTCCCTGCTGATCAGAATGAGACCAGGAGACCGACCATCACGCCCGCTTGCAGGAGGCCGTAAAAGAGACCCCAGAAGCATCAAGGAACTGTTGCCCCCCACTGCATGCTGGGTGCTGTTTGTCCAGGAGCCTCAGGCCAGGCTGCCTGCCCATTTCTCAGAGGGTGAGGTGGGGGCAGGCTAAGACAAGCCTGGGTGACCGGAAAGGGGCAGAGGCTTCCCCTGATCCTTACCTTGGCAGTACCCCCTCCTCACCATGACGTAGCCCTGCTCACACTCGCAGTGGTATGAGCCATCTGTGTTGATGCACTGCCCGCCGCTGCCGCATACCCCAGGCCGCTCACACTCGTCTATGTCTGGGAACACACAGAAAGTTATGGATGGGGGCTGGAGCAATAGTACCATGGGTAGGGCACATGCTTTGTACACGGCTGACCCGGCTTCAATCCCAGCATCCCATATGGTCCCCCGAGTACTGCCAGGAGTAATTCCTGTGTGCAAAGCCAGGAGTAACCCCTGAGTATTGCCAGGTGTGACCCAAAAAGAAAAAAAAAAAGGAAAGAAAAATTCTAGATGTCGGCTGTGCCTTGCTGGGGGGAGGGGGGCTCAGGACCACCCTTGGGAGCCTGACCCCAGGGATGTCCCTGCTGCGGCTGTGATTAGGGGGTGCTGAGCGCCTCCCAGCTCAGGCCCTGCACAGCCCTGGGCTTCTCTCTCTGAGGGGAGGCTACGGGGGAGGGGCCCTCAGGGGACCTCGGGGGCTATCTCCTCATTGAGAGCAAGGGCTGGTCCTGGGAGTAGGTGGTAGTCCAGCTGGTATGGCCTGAAGGGCGCATTCCCTGCTGGCCGGATCCTGCTCCCAGAGGATCCTGTGGGTTCTCTGGGGCCTCTTGACAAGACAGGGGTACAGCAGCTGTGAGACAGCTGCCCAGGCAGCTGAAGGGTATGGACGTGTCCCCACCTTTATGCCACCCCTGCTGGTCTCAGCCCAACTGACCACATGCCTGGTCTGGGGGACTGCCCACCCCCTAGCACGAACATCCTCCCAGACTCCCTGGGGCCCCCAGCCTCTCCCCTTCAACCTAACAGCCTTCCCAGGACTGCCTCCAGACCCAGGCTTCAAACAACTGTCCACTCACCTTTCCCCAGCTGCCTCCTACTATCAGTGCCCCCGGAGCCCAGCCCAGATCCCCCCAGACTGGATGGCTGGAATAACGAGCTTTTGTTTCTGGATTTCTACTTGGGCAGTACTTTCTTTGCGCAGGCCATACCGGGGCCATTCCCAGAGGCATATGGAGCCGGGGCAGGAGCTCAGGGTCTTGGCTTTGCAAACCCTTGGCTTTGCAAACCCGGCCCAGACGTAGCTCTAAAGTATCAGTGCTCAGAGTTGGCAGAAGCTGTAAAATGCACAGTTCCAGGCCTACACCCGGGGATTCTGATCCACCAGTGCTGGCCAGGTCCTGGAACCTGCATTCCAACAACCCTCCAGCATTTTTGATAAGCTGCATCCTCCCTCTGCCCTGCTCTAGTCCCAGAGGGATGAGAACAGGAGGAGCAGGTCCACCGGACAGCAGGGGAGATCCCGCTGGGTAGGGACTGAGGTCTTTGTAGACCAGATCCTGGGAGGGGGGGTTAGAATGCAGGGGATGTTGGACAGGGGAGAGACACAGATTTCCTGGCCTCCAGGAGCGACCGTGAGCACTGCAGGGCTGGCCCAGCGAGAACCAGCCCCAAGACTGCAGAGCTGAGCAGGTGCTGTGACCTGATTCGGATCATGATTCCCCAGGCACCACTTGTGAAGGGCGGCATGCTATCCCCCGGGAACTCAGTCACAAAAATGCAAGCCGAGCACCAAGGGGTGTTGGAAAAGTGGGGAGCACAGGCTTTGCATGCAGGACCCCCGGTTTCATCCCCAGCACAACATGGTTCCCCCAAGTGCTGCTGGATACGCCTCCCTCCCCACAAGATGCACCAATTTCCTGATGGTCTCAGAGTCACTTGTGAAGCATCTTCGCCCTGGTTCCTGTGCCTTTTGGGGGTGTTCAGAGCCCTCTCAACTGCTGAGGCCCCATGGCCCCATGCAGGGCATGTCTGTCTGCTGCCCCACTGCCAGGGGCCTCCTCAGGGACTAAAAGCAGCTCCAAGCACCAGGCACCAGGAATTCGCAAACCTCATCTGCAGTCTGTCCCGACCCTGCCACCGGCAGCCTGGGGGCCTCTATATTCTCTCCTCTGTACTGGGCTTCCTCCCAGCGGCTCAGAGTACCGGTCATCTTCCCATGGACCCATTCCCACGTAAGGTGCCCATCCCGGGACTGGACAGGGTGGCTTCTCAGGGACTAGAAGCAGCTCCGAGCACCGGGAATTCGCAAACCTCATCTGCAGTCTGTCCCGACCCTGCTCCCCTGGGGTAGGCTGGGGGCCTCTGTACCCATTCCTCTGTACTGTACTGGGCTTCCTCCTGGTGGCTCAGAGTCCTGGTCATCTTCCCATGGACCCTTTCCCACCCCGGGTGCCCATCCTGGGGCAGGACAGGCTGGACTCACCGTGGCACGTGTGCGCGGCTCCCGCGGGGCCCAGCGTGTAGCCGGGGAAGCAGGAGCAGGAGTAGGAGCCCACGCGGTTGATGCAGCGCCCACGTCCCCGACACGGGTCCCGCAGACACTCGTTGTCGTCTGGCAGAGGGGAGGGACGGGTTCACCAAGGGCAGCCAGATGGGTGGGAGGGGGCGGGGAGGTGAGACTCTCTGAGACTGGGGGTCCATGAGCTGGGCTGTGGGCACACCTGCACCTCCACGCTGACCTCCTCCCTCTCCTCAGGGGCCTGAGAGCCATTTCCTGTCTCGTTGGTGGTCACAGTGAATGTTTCTCCCTTGTATGAACATATGGGGGTGGGAATGGTCACAGGGGTCTGCCTGCCGCTTCCCCGCAAGGGTGGCCCCATGAAGACATTTAGGACCAGGATTGTTCTGGTCCACAAGGGAGCGAGCAGTTAGTGTGTGGTGCGGGACAGTTCCAGGATTATTGGTGGCTGTCATCCCCATGAGCTGGGGAGAGGGACACTGGAGTGAGCACCCCTCTCAGGGTACCAGAATCCCACCGGGTGGTGCTCCCAGAGGCAGGTCTGCCCTGATCAGGCTGATGCTGAGACTTTAATCCTTCTGTTTTGCTGTGGGGCATTCACACTCAGCGATGCTCAGGGGTTCCTCCTGGCTCTACACTCAGGAATTACTCCCGACAGTGCTCAGGGGACTATATGGGATGCTGGGGATCGAGCCTGGGTCGGTTGCATGCAAGGCCTACCTGCTGTATCATCGCTCGGCCCCTTCCCCTGCCCCAGAGCTGTGCCACCTTCTGCCCTGGGCCTCCCCCCACTACCTCCCCTGCAGGGAGTCCCGAGCAGTACCCGTGCAGTAGGCCTGACTGTGGTGCAGCTGGTAGCCGGGGCCACACAGGCATCTGTATCCATTGGGGAGGTTCACACAGGTCCCGGGGCCACAGATGTTGGGGACGCATCTGTCCACGTCTGTGGAGAGGGCATGGCAGGGGTGAGGGTGGTACAGAGGAGGGCAGGGATTTTTGAAGGGAGTGGGGAGCAGAGGGGCTCACAGACACTTGCCCCATTCCAGAGACCCACGGGGCTGTAGAGACCTCAGTGTCACCGCGAGGCCTCCTCAGACCCCGACTGATCACAGCCTGGCTCCCACTGCAGTGCCCAGTGCTTCCCTGGGCACCACGCTCCCCGGACAGATGGACAGACAGACGTGGCGAGTAGGGGGCATGGGGAGAAGTGGGCTGGCATCCCTGAGCGGGGGCCTTAAGTGTAAGTGATTCGGATTATGACCCCTCCAGGGCACCACTTGGGAAGGAGGGCATGCTATCCCCTGGGAACTCAGTCACAAAACTGCAAGCCGCACACCAGGGGGCGTCGGAAAGGTGGGGCTTTGCATGCAGGACCCCAACATGGTCCCCCAAGCGCTGCTGGATACGCCTCCCTCCCCGCAAGATGCACCAATTTCCTGATGGTCTCAGAGTCACCTGTAAAGCGTCTTCGCCCTGGTTCCTGTGCCTTTTAGGGGTGCTCAGAGCCCTCTCAACTGCTGAGGCCCCATGGACCCACCCAGGGCATGTCTGTCTGCTGCCCCACTGCCAGGGGCCTCCTCAGGGACTAAAAGCAGCTCCAAGCACCAGGCACCAGGAATTCGCAAACCTCATCTGCAGTCTGTCCCGACCCTGCCACCGGCAGCCTGGGGGCCTCTATATTCTCTCCTCTGTACTGGGCTTCCTCCCAGCGGCTCAGAGTACTGGTCATCTTCCCATGGACCCACCCATTCCCACGTCAGGTGCCCATCCCAGGACTGGACAGGGTGGAAATCCCTCAGCCACGGGGTCATGCAGAGTAGGGTGCGGGCAGCACTGCCTGGACTCCAGACGGCAGCTGTTAGGCGCACCTGAGACTCTGGGAGGTGCTCAGCAGGAAGGAGGATGGGCTCAGGGGAATGAATGGGGTCGGAGAGCCAGAACTGCAGGTAGGATGCTAGCCTGCATGCAGCTGTCCTGGCTAACCCCCAGGACCCCGAGGAGCAGCCCCAAAGGCCCCCTACCACTGCAGGGGGTTCATTCAATCCTCAGGCTGCAGGGCCTGAGCAATGCCACATCCTGGGGACTTGCATTACACTGCCAGCCTGGCTCCCTGGGAATCACTGGGAGGGTTCCCCTAGTACCCCTTCAAACAAAGAGGGCACTGAGCCTTGGCCAGTCCATGCAGGGTACCCCAGTGGTAATGCAGGCCTGGTTTCTCTACACAGCATTGGGAGGAGACCCAGTCAGGACTGGCTCACCGGGACGCCGCCGCCACCCGCCCTTAGCCCTGGAGCTGCCCAGAGTGGGGGATATAGGCCCTGAGGTGGTCACACCCCTGAGAACATGGATGCTCCTTCCCCAGGGTCAGCCCTCTTCCCACCCCATCTCACCCCACCTCCATACTCAGCAGATGCAGGGGGCAGCTCCCATCTATAAGGGGTGGCCCCGGATTCCCCAGGGAGAGCTCTGACAGACGCCCTCCCCAAGACACTCCTTCCCCGTCCCCTCCTGTGCAGGACCAGTGCCCCACACAGAGGCCAGGAGGCGGCTGGGGGCTGGCTGAGAGCCATCTGGGGAGGAGGGCCTGCGGGGGGCTGTGGCATGTACGTACCTGGGGGGCCCAGGGCCACTGGTGCCTCCGTGGGGTTGGGAGCAGGCGCTGGCACTTGCGTCCAGGTCTCTGGACTCCTCTGGGCAGGCAGGGGCTGTGTGGGTCGGCCTCCGGCGTGTTCTGCAGGGGAGAGGGGAGTGGAGAAAGGTGGGTCCTTGCTCTCAGCTCCATCTCTCTCCACACCTGAACAGTGTCTCTCGGGGAGCTGGCCTAGTGTGCCCCTTCTCGCTGGTGAGGGACAAAGAGGGATGGTGCCGGGGCCGGCCACCTCTGCCTGCTGAAACATGACCCAGCCCTTCTAGGGCATCTTAGCACCCCCCCCCCACACACACACACACTATGCCGGTCAGGAGCAGAGACCGTGGCTTTGGGACTCTGTCCAGGGCCAGCCTGTCTGTGGGGCCAGAGCCGGTTCCTGGGCCTCTGGGAGCCCACCTTAGACACTCTCTCTCTTTCTCTCTCTCTTTCTCTCTCTCTCTCTCTTCTCTCTCTCTCTCTCTCTCTCTCTCTCTCTCTCTTTCTTTTCTTTCTTTTTGGGTCACACCCGGCGATGCACAGGGGTTAACCCTGGCTCTGTGCTCAGGAATTACTCCTGGCTGTGCTCAGGAGGCCATATGGGCTGTTGGGAATCGAACCTGGGTCAGCCTCCTGTAAGGCAAACGCCCTACCCACTGTGCTATCTCTCCAGCCCCCCACCTTAGCTTCTTCTCCTGCTGGCAAAGCGCTTTACGGTTGACAGAGCTCGGCTTGAACATCAGCGCCTCCCTGCTGGGGACCCTTAGTGGCTGGGGCCAGCCTTAGTGGCCAGGCTCTGGGAGAGGAAGCTGCAGGCCCAGCTGTGCCTGCCCCTCACCCCCCAGACTCTACAGAGCCCTGACCACTCTCCAGAGAAGATGGAAGTGCTGAGAAGATGCTCTGCATGCACTGTAGGGACCCCCAGGCACCTCAGGAGTCAGGAGCAGCCCTGAGCATCACAGGATGTGGCCCAACATTGTATAAAGACAACCAACATTGGAAGGAAGTGGCACTTCCAGGTGAGGAAGTGCTCCTGGGGCCCACAGCACCCCTGGACCAGTGCTCCCATCCTCAAGGTGTGGGGTGGACATAGGCAGGGCCTGTCAGCGTCTTGCTGACCTTTGATGGCATAAAGGGGACTGAGTTCCCAGGAAAAAGCCGTCACTTGTTACCTCAGGCTCAGCCCCAGCTGATCCGAGCTCTCGGGGGAAACTCCCCCAGCTCCTTCCCCTTCCCGGAGCGCTAGGAGCACAGAGGACTCACCTGGAACCCAGGCAGGGACGTGGGTCACGCTGGTCTCCACCTGAGCGGAAATGGGACAGGGTCACTCTTGTGGCCTCTGTGACCAGGTCCCCCCCGCTCTGTGTGTCCGCTCATTCCAGGTGTGCCTGCAGACGCAGGCTGGGCACTTCGCTGGGCACCTTATGCCCATTGTCTTGACTCATCACTAATCTTCAGACCGTGGGTTTGAATGATCAAATGCCAAATGGGAGAGGCCAGCACAGGGCCCTGTCTCACATCTCAGACACAAATCCCACAGAAGCTGTCCCGAGGAGGGGCTGGGGGTGGACACAGACCACAGACCTTGCCGGGATCACAGAACCTGCCTGGAGCCCCTCCCCAGGGTGTTTTGGCAGTGGGGAGGCAGAAGGGAGGGAGGGAGGAAGGGCAGGCAGAGAAGCACGGCTGAGGGGTGCAGGACACAAGGGGCCACTAAGATCTGAGGGTTAGGGGGCTCCTGGCTCTTTGGGGACAGAACAACTTCAAAGGAGAATCGACCAGGCAGGGACAGGAGCAGAGTTGAAGGGAAGGGCAAGGACGGGGAGAGGCAGATGGGAGGGAAGGAGCCGATTCAGGATTCTGGAATGTTTTTCCAGGACACTGAGCCCTGGGTCCAGGGAAAAGAACACTTCCTGTTCCGGGGCATGCTCTGAGGCCATTCCTAGGGCTCCTGTCCCGCACTAACCACCCCCAGAGAAGATGGTGAGAGCCAAAATGGGCTCAGACGGAGCAGGAAGAGGCCCTGGTGCCAATCTGAGAGACAACAGTGAAATCCTCCAGGAACTGGGACACACCCCCACCAGCTCACCCCCTTTTCTCCCTCCTGGGACAGTGGAATAGGGTGTAAGAGGCTCCCAGCTCCCATGTCCTGCCACACTGCCCTCAGGCCCTGCTGAGGACTCACCTGGCCAGCCCGAGCACCTGGGAAGGGAAGGGAGAAAGTGAGTTTGGGGAACATTCTGCCCATGACCCTACACCTGCTCCCTTCCGCCAGCTTCCGGCCTCCCCTGGAGGGTCAGCCTGAGAGCTGGGACACTTCCTCCACACCTTCTGTTCCTACCCTCCGAGGACGTGCCACTCTGACCCTCCGAGGATGATCACCTGGAATCACCTGCCAGGTGACTCACCTGGACAAGGGAGTCTCCTGTCCCCCCAAGGCTCTGTGACAATGCCCCCATCCCACCAGGGCTCCTAGCATCCTTTGTGGCCTCTTCCCTCCCAAAGCTGACTCTCTCATCCCCTGCCCTTCAGGTGCGGGTGTTCTAGCAAGGCCCGGGTGCGAATCCAGGGGCTTCGGCTCCATCCTCTCTGCTGAGGCCCATCACGCAGTTCTAGTCTGAATCCACCCTCCTGAGCCCAGCTCCATCCCGCCTCATTCTCTGCCCTCTGCAGGCCTCACTGCCATGCCACCATCCTGGGCCTGTGGAGGAGCTGGACTTAGTACATGGTGTGGACTGTCCGCCTGTAAGACCCCAGCGGGGATGATGGGACATCCCTCCCCTCCATCCCTCCATGCCCCACAATCCACCAGTGCATCAAGTCCAATGGCAAATGCCAGCCCAGAGGCTGCATGGGGGAGGGAGGCAGGGGAGAGGGCTCAAAGGGCCGAGTGCAGGCTCTGCGGAGGGAGCCCCACATTTGAACCCCAACACTGCATGGTCCCCTGAGCACTGTGGGAGTGGCCCAAATTGACCGGAGCCGGGAACGCAAAGGCTGCACATCTGGGCTGGAGGCTGTTGCTGCCCCTGATCCCCCTCCGTGACTCCCTGGACACCCCCCCCATGGGAAAGCAAGAGGGTGAAACCCTTTAGCACGCTGAACATGAGCCCAAGCACCCAGGACTGGGGGCTTTTGCTTTTCTCATGCCCCCAGGAGAGAACCTAGGAGTCCAGCCACACCCCCTCTTGGCTCTCCCAATGCTGGAGCCCGAGGGAACTGGTGTGGGCCCAGATAACAAGACACCCAGCCCAGATACCCGCAGCAGAGGTGGTGCCAGCTTCCTGCCATGTGTGGGCACCCCCCTGGAGCGGCTGCCTCTCTGCCGGCCCTGGGCGTGTCCTGTTGCTCTGGTGACTTTGCTCCTGTGAGGGCCTGGCCAGCTCCTCGTCCTCGGCTTTCCTCATGGACAGACGGATGTCCGAGCTGGAGTACGTGTAGCCGTGTCCTGCAGGACAGATCTCCCGGAAGGCCTCTGCAAAATCCAGGGGTGCCCACTGGAGAGCTGCCGTCCCTGCAGGAAGCTGGGTGCTCCCTGTTTGTGCCCCCTCTGAGGGCCCCGGCAACACAGAGATGGGAGCCCGGAGCTGGGGCCAGGCCAGGGGAGACCCGGGGGGTTCTGAGCCCGAGGGTGGCCCACCAGCTCAGGCTTGCAGGGAGGCAGGCCCCCCCGGTGGCCGGTGCTGAGCTGGGGAGCAAAACTCACCTGTGCCGGGCAGGGGGCACTTCTCACAGTTGCTGCCCCAGGCTTTGCCGACGCGGCTGCAGCAGCAAATCTGCTTGGTGATCCGCTGGGCCAAAGGCAGGGTGCAGGCATTGGGCCCCAGCCACCGGTAACACAGGCCCTGCTGCATGGAGACTGCCTTGTCCGCTGCAACAGACACCGGGTGGGTCGGGCTGGGGCGGGCAGGGCCAGGCAGGGCCCCAGGAGGGAGCAGAGGCGGGGCTGGGCCTGGAGGGGGTGGGGGGAAGGCCCTGCCAGGTGCGCTCAGACCTGCCCCGCCCTTGTGCCAGGCCCGAGGCTGGGGGCCCTGGAAATGCTCTGAGGAATGTTAGGGGAAGAATAGCAGCGGAGGGATATCTCAGCACCTCCCACGCTGGCCCTGCCGGGGCGCCTGTGAGACCAGGGTGGAGTGGGGACCAAGCACTCATCTCTGTGTCCCCTCCAGCCCAAGGAGGGCCTAGGGGAGAGTGGGGAGCAGAGAGTTCTGGGGGCTGCAGTCTCCTTAAGACCCCGGGGCCTCATAGTTGGAAGCTTGCCTCATGAGTGGGGGAGAAGGCAGCTGGGATAGAGAAGGGATCACTAAGTCAATGATGGTTGGAGGGATCGTTTGGGATGGGAGATGTGTGATGAAAGTAGACAAAGGACCAAACGTGATGGCCTCTCAGTATCTACACTGAAAACCATAATGCCCCAAAGTAGAGAGAGAGAGTATGGGGGAAATTGTCTGTCATGGAGGCAGGGGGAGGGTTGGGAAGGACAGGGGGGATACTGGGGACATTGGTGGTGAAGAATATGCACTGGTCAAGGGATGGGTGTTCGATCATTGTATAACTGAAACTCAAACATGAAAGCTTTGTATCTAACAGTGACTCAATAAAAAAAATTTTTTTAAGAATGTCACTGGGCTGGTGCGATAGCACAGCAGTAGGGTGTTTGCCTTGCGCATAGCCGGCTCAGCTGAGCCGGGTTCAATTCCTCTGCCTCTCTCGGAGAGCGTGGAAAGCTACCGAGAGTATCTCACCCGCACAGCAAAGCCTGGCAAGCTACCCGTGACATATTTGATATGCCAAACACAGTAACAATAAGTCTCATGATGGAGACGTTACTGGGCCCACTCGAGCAAATTGATGAATAACGGGAGGACCATGACCTTGAAGAAGTGTCATTAATGGCAGGTAAGACATGATTATTACCATAATGCGATCCAAGTACGGTCACGGTCATGGACACGGTCCTCCCGTTGTTCATCAATTTGCTCGAGCGGGCCCAGTAACGTCTCCATCATGAGACTTGTTGTTACTGTG
>JAOXYA010077062.1:0-23591 GCA_028565675.1 Sorex palustris
GGAGGGAGGGAAGGAGGAAGGAAGGAAGGAAGGAAGGAAGGAAG
The DNA here is from genome assembly GCA_028565675.1 of Sorex palustris. NCBI lineage: Eukaryota > Metazoa > Chordata > Mammalia > Eulipotyphla > Soricidae > Sorex > Sorex palustris. The sequence continues at coordinate 45 of JAOXYA010077062.1, forward strand.
GAAGGAAGGAAGGAAGGAAGGAAGGAAGGAAGGGTCTTCAGGTTTCACAGGAAGTTCAACACCAACCACTCTAAGTTGTCTCGTCAATATATAAAGCTATTTGTCTATTCTGGTCTTCCTGTATATTTTCTCTTACACTTCAAATTTCAAAGGATTTTATTTTTCACTATCTCATTATGGGCAAATTATAAAATACTAAGAAAGTATTTGTAATCAATAGGAGCGCATTTCCACAGGGTCTAATCTTAATGCTTAGTTTTACTTTCTTCCCTGTAAACTACTTACTCTTGGTAAAATCAATACTTTTGTCTTTCCAACTTTCCCAGTGAAAATAAGATTCCAATATTATCGTCCGCTCAGCCACAGTAGTTTTCCTTCCTCTAAAGTGGTTGAATGTACGATGTAGCTATTTTTTCTGTTGTGTTAAAGAAGATTAAAATATCATGGCATACAACAGCTATTTATTAACTACATTATTTCTCTAACAGTGGCTAATTGACTTTCCTTAATTGGTAAAAGCCAAAACAAAAATGTTCACCTAGAAGTCTAAAGGGACCAACCATCTAACTCAACCATTACTTGGGGATGTTTTCATATTTAAATTTTATCCCAAATATTTGTTTTTTAAAAAATACCCGGAACCCACACATATGTTTAATAAAGCATTAGGCACTGTAAAATTTTTTTAAACTTTATTTATGGAATAAACCTTGTTTTGCAGGAGTGTAAATGTTTATAATTTTTAAAGAATAAGTACCATACCCCACTCAAGCATCATTTACTTCTAGATAATTAATATTACTGATTAAAGTGATTATTTTAGTTTAGTTACTGACAAAAATTACAAAACCACATTAATTTTTGTCTTACACAGGAAAATTATTATAGTCCTATAACTAAGACCTTCATTGGAAATGCTTTGAAGCCGTATAATTATGCTTGGACAAAAGGTGTTTTTTTTTCCTACTATAAAGACAAGTTCCCCAGGGAGTTATGTGTAAGATGGTTCAAAAATAAAAAATAGCATTGAAAAGTTCTGATGCACTTTCTAATTAATGGAGCCCTGGAATATAATAAGTAATATATTCCTCAAAAGAGACAAATTTTTTTGCAGGTAAATTTTATTATAAAAACCTAAGTACATATTTTCTGAGTAATCTAAATTAAACTAGTGTTTCTTGTTTACAGTGGATTCAAGCAGCCTTGACTTTGCTTCATTGTTTAGAGTTTAGCATTACAGCTGTTTAATCTTCCAATTTATTTTCTTTTCCTTCACTATATAGAGAGTCATGTTACTTCTCCAGTGATGCACACACGATTGCCAAAGAGGAAAGGAGAACAGGTGTGCAGAGAGAGAGAAAGGGGACTGGGGGGGAAATATTAAGAAATTAGTAATATGCTTTCAATTTCTGAAGATCTCGTTAGAGTGAACGTTTTCCATGGTTTCTGCCCATTCAGCAGGAAGGCAAAGGGAAGGAGGAGGAGGAGGGGAGGAGGGGAAGAGGAGGAGAAGGAGGAAGAAGAGGAGGAGGAGAAGGAGGAGGAAGAGGAGGAGGAAGAGGAGGAGGAGGAGGCAGAGGAAGAGGAGGAGGAGAAGGAGGAGGAGGAGGAGGAGGAGGAAGAAAAGCACTGCATGGAGCCTTGGCCAGAGCTGCCCGCGCAGGCAGCAGCTCTGTAGGGTCAGAGGGAGCAGGGCAGGCTCGGGGGATGCATGAGGGAAGGGCGGCGAAGAACGTCCTCCCCTGAGGAGGGACAGGGCCGTGTGCCCGCGCAAGCACCCAGCCTGGCCTGGCGCACCCTCACCCCAGGCAGCGCGCGGAAGGATCCCACCGCGCGCGCTGGCACTTGCTGGTGCCCAGACGCCGCCCCCCACCCCCGGATTTTCGAGGCGTCTTCAGGCACTTCCACCTCCAAGACGCTTTCATCACTTCAGCCGTCTCCGCTTCCCAGAGAATCCCTCACACACTCACACCTGAGTAACTGTTTTCCAGCAGAATTGCTAATGCTGTCACCTCTATAATCTCAGTTCCCCTGTTTGTTACGGATATTAGGTTTTGTGAGCTGATATTTTATTCTGCAAACTTCAGCATGTATTTGCTCTTTAGAGTTGTTTGTTGAGTCTGCTTTTCTGAATGTTCACGACCATGACACCTACAAATAAAGATATACATGTATATGTGTATATACACGCATGCACAAACACACATATACATATGGGTGGGCCACACCTGGTGACGCTCAGGGTTTACTCTTGGTTCTGAGCTCAGGGGTCACTCCTGGCAGACACAGGGACCTTGTGGGGTGCCAGGGATTAAAGCTGGCCCAGCACCTGCCAGGCAAGCCCCCAGCCCACTGGACTACTCCCAGTCCCAAATTATATCGTTTAAAAAAAGAAAGAAAGAAAAGAAGACAGTTTTATTAGTAAAGGCACAAAAGCCTGGCTTTAGAAATGAACTTAACCGAGGGGGGATAAAGACTTGAACACAGCCAAGTACAGCGTGTACCTATAGCGGGAGCCGGCTGGAACGAGCGTGAGGCGGCGCCGTCTCAATCTCCAGGGGCGTTTCCTCCCAGACTTGGACAAAACGATCCGGAAATTCACACCACACTTGATCGTAGCCAAAAGGCCGAGAAGTGATTGATCCGAAAATTCACACGAAGTTACAGAAGGACCTTAAATATCCATAACTATCATGAAGAAAAAAAAAACCCAAGAATTTATACTTCTGATTTTGAAGCCCAGCTACAATAATTAAAAGAGTGATTCTAAAATCATGACAGACACGCAAGCCATTAGAAGAGAATGGATAGCTCCGACGTGAGCCCAGAGACCACACCAAGCACACGCCACGGCTGCCGGCAGGGAGAGGCTCGTTTCTCTAAGGACGGCGCTGGCAGCTCAGTGCCCAGCCCGAGAATCTGCGCACTCCCCACCACACTCACCAATGGGCTTTTTCGGTTTTTGTTTGGGTCACGCCCAGCGATGCTCAGGGTCACTCCTGGCTCTGCACTCAGGAATTACTCCTGGCGGTGCTTGGGGGGCCATATGGGATGCTGGGGATCGAACCCGGGGCGGCCGCGTGCGGGGCGAACGCCCTCCCCACTCTGCCCCAGCATTTCCTTTCAGAAGAAACCCAAGGAGGAGATCACGACACCTGGAGTTTGGCAGCGATGATCCGATTTGGCCCCAAACCCACCCAAAACGGATCAATTGGAGGGGCAGTACAGGGCCGGCCACCACCTTGCATGTGGCTGCCCAGGGCTCAAACCCGGCACCACGGAGGGTCTCCCGAGTCCCACCAGGAGCGATCCCTGAGTGCCGAGGAGGAAATGAGCCCCGAGCAGCAGGGTCGGCCCCCTGCCCCAGAAAGCCCCTCAAGAACGAATTCATAAATGGGACTAATTAAGGTGCGAATTTTTTGCACATTAGAGGATACTTTGAAGATAACATAAAGACAATTTACAGAATCAAACAAAATCCTTTCAAAATGCTATATTGGATTAAGAGATAATACTCAGGATACTAAAAATGGTCAGACTTCTTCGTCAAGAGCCCGAACAAACAGTTTGAAGCTCTTCATGTTCCTGTAGCGAGCAGATGCTATTGGGCTACACCAGCACGCGACAGGGACAAGTGGAGACGTTCCTGGTGCCCGCTTGAGCAAATCGATGATATCAAGTGGGATATCAAGCGATCAAGTGATTCAGGAGATATAAAGAATCACTACAATGTAACAGGAAAGAGAGCAACCCACTCACAAAGTTGGTTAAGAATGTGAACAAGTGGTCAGAACTCATGAACACGCTCATGCGTGGAACTGCCTGAGTGTGAGGACCGTCCCTCAGGCGTGAGAACACCCCCTGGTGAGACGGTCCCTGGGTGGGGGACTGTCCCGGGGACGGTGGTTGGGGTCACTTTCCTCCTCTGCCCTTGGCTGGAGGCCTCCCGGGGGCCGGCCTGCCCGCCCTCCCTTGCCCCTCAGGCTGGTCTGAGCAGAATCAGCTGCTGCTGGGCTGGCCCCGGGCACTGATGCAGCTCGGGCCGAGAAAAGACCCCAAACATACACTGCATGTGTGTCACACACACACACACACACACACACACACACACACACAGGTATGGGCACACGTGCATGCAGGAGCATACAAGGCAGCACAAGCACACATGGAACACATGTGCACACTCACACACGGGCACACACGGGCACACTCAGACACACAGGTCCGTGTGCACGACATCTGGCACACGCGTGCGTCAGGGCGGGAGGGGCCTCTCCTTCCCGGCTGACCCCACTGCACCTCGTTCCCGAGTGCCTGGCAGAGGAGGGGAGCGGGTGGCACTCAGGGCACCCTCGGGGCGGTGGCTGGGCTCGTGCCACACCAGGCTGCTCCCGGGGCAGGCACCTGGACAGGGAGCACATCCCACACGGGGCGGGCGGGGCAGGACACATTCCAGTAGCTTCCATCTGCCCAGATGGGCTGCAGCGGCGGCGAGCAGAGCCGGCCTGGCTTTCCAGCGGTGACCCAGATGTCCACCCCGGTGGTCCTGGGGACAGGAGATTGTCGCCGTCCCGCTCAGAGCGTGGGCAGGGAGCAGGGGTGCTCAGACCCGGTGAGGCGTGACGGGTGCTGACGGGCTCCTCTCTGGTGGGGACACACCCCTGCACCTGCGGGCCCCTTGTCCACTCCACCTCGCTGACCCCGAACAGGACAAACGAGAGGAGGTCTGAGCACGTGTTGGAGGGCAGTGCAGGGTGGGATGAGGTGGGGCAGGAGTGAGGCAGGGGTGGGGCAGGCCGTGGCGGGGGAGGAGCAGGGGTGAGGCAGGGCGGGGCAGCCTGGGCAGGAGCAGAGGAGCAGGGGCGGTGCGGACTCCCGAGGCCCCAGAGAGGCTGCTCACCCCCAGCCCACCTGCCGCTCCCCCTGGCTCTGGCCTCCGCAGGGATGAGGGCAGATGCAGGAGGAGCCTCTCGGCATGGGCGCTGCCTCAGGGGTCCCCAGGGAGGCTCACAGCTGTGGGAGGGGGCTTCTGAGCAGGCTCACACGTGGAGAGCTTCGAGGGGCCTGCCAGCCTCTTGCCCGGGTGCTCCGGCCTCTGGTGCCCCCAGGTGTTTCCACAGCCAGGTCCACTGGGGCCTTGAGGACCCCTCAAGCCCATGCAGGCACAGCCAGGCCAATCTGTGTCTCCCTCTGATGGTGAGACTTCCTGCCCCGGAGGCCACGGCCGCGTGTGCTGCTGAGGCATCTCCGCACGCTCTGAGGGCGTCTGCACACGCTCTCCGCAAGGCTGGCACGGGGCATCTGTGCACGCTCTCTGCACCGCGGACACCTCCCGCGGCATGGCTCTGCCCTGCGTGCCACCGCGCAACCTCAGAGTCCAGTGGCGAGCGGTCAGCACAGCATCCGGCCATGATCGTGCCGACGCCCTGTCTACACACCAACGCCCTAGATATCTGCCTTTCAGTTGTTCTGTAGGTAACAATGTGGACTACAGGTGTCATCCGCAATAGGTGTTTGTTACCTATTCTGTCTAAAACTGCAGTGTGTGTGTGTGTGTGTGTGTGTGTGTGTGTGTGTACTCAGTCTGCAATGAAGTTTATTTTCGCTTGAATTTCTTTATGGGGCCCAAGCATGGACCAGCTCTGTTGCCAACCAGGCATCCAGCCCTGCTTAGCAGGGGGCCACTCCGGCCTGACTTGTAGAACGCCCACCTGAGCGCGGGGTGCAGTGCCCATTGCTGGGGCATGGCAGGAAAATTTATTATATATTCTACCTGGAATAGCATTCATTATTTATTAGCATATTCTATCTACAATGGTATTCATTATTTAGAAGCATATTATATCTACAATAGCATTTATTATTTATCTGCACATTTTATCTACAGTAACATTTATTATTTATACGTGTATCCTATTCACAATAGTCTTTATTATTTACATGTACAAACTCTATGCAATAATGTTTATATTTATACCCTAGATATGGTTCTGTTATTTATCTAAATACACTCTACAGCCCTGCTTGTACCTGCACTGTGCGGTAGTGATTCTATTCTGTAGACAGTATTTGCTAACAGAGTGAATCCCCGACGAGAGTCTGTCTGCATAGACTGAGCCCGTCTCCATCTTTCCCTGCAAGTGGACACTGCGTTCTGAACAGCAGGACCACTGACCCTCCCACCCACGTGCCCGGGGGTCCCTGTTCAGGCACCAGCTTTCACTGTTTCTGGGTGTGGGGTCACCAGCACGCCGGTGCTGACCCGAGGGTCCCCTGGGTGCATTCGGGGCCGATCACCGTCCACCCCCCACCCCCCGGCCGGCTGGCAGATGAACAAAGGAGGGAACAGGAGCCACTAGGATGGTTGGTGACCAGTGGCCGTTTATCCAAGTCACACAGCGTCAGTCATAGAGAAATCATAAGGGTTGGGGTAGCGATTTACACACGAGTGTGGGGGGACATTGTCATAAACAATGAGCAGATGTAAAGTCCTTCCTTCAGGGGAAGTTCTTCTAGGAAACACTCAAGGACAGAATCTCACCTGGGTACTCAGCATCTGGATTCCTGCTGGGAGACGCGCCCAAGGGTGGGATTCCATCGAAGGCGTATTGCTCCCCTCTTTCCTTAGCCAGTAGCCATTTAAACAGTCGCCTTAGATTTTAGCACTGTAGCACTGTCCTCCCGTTGCTCATCGATTTGCTCGAGCGGGCTCAGTAACATCGTGAGACTTGTTGTGACTGTGTTTGGCATATTGAATATGTCACGGGGAACTTGCCATGCTTTGCCGTGCGGGTGAGATACTCCTGGTAGCTGGCCAGGCTCTCCAAGAGGGGCGGAGGAATCAAACTCGGGTCAGCCGTGTGGGCCACATGCAAGGCAAATGCCCTACCTGCTGTGTTATCGCTCCAGTCATCTTAGATTTACTTCTTGATATTTCTTGTCATTTTGTAAGGACAGCGTAGGAACTATATTAAGCTTAAAGGGTGGGGACATCTCGCTATAGGTCCCTGTCCTCAGGCCAGGTTAGTCTTTCCTAACCCCAGCAGGGTCCTTCTGCAGTTGCTTCTTTTTGGGTCATGACAGAGTTTGTTCCATGACCGTGCTCTTGACTTCTTATTATATATATATTTTTTATTGCACTTAGCCTGTCCCTTTTCGATGCCAATGTATCTCACGGCTTGCCTGGGTTCATCCTTGTCCCTTGGAGGGACCCCCGTTTTGGGGTGTTAGGAACTAAGGGAAACTGAGGCTTAAATCAAGTAAACGTGACAGATGCCCAGGAGTAAATATTGTCTGGAGTCACTTAACTCCCATGTTACAAAAGCGTAGCGTGAACTCTCTTCCTGCGTCTATACAGAAGGGACATTTGCTGAACCACGCAGAAGACAAAAGGGAAAGAGAAAAGCAATATTCCACTTACAAACACAAAATCCAGAGTCCGTGAGGAACCTGACTTTACAAGTCACGGTCTGGTTTGGGGATCTAGGTGATTAACAGAGAGGAGCAGCAGAGCACGAAGTGGTTAAAGGAAAACACAGGAATGGGAGTGCCTGATGGAGTTGGGCGTGCATTGGGAGCACTGTGGTGGGAGTAAGTTCCCTGCAGCGGGAGAAAGGACAGACCATTGTTATTTCTTAAAGTGCTTAGAACTGTATTCCAGCACCTGGTTGAGGATTGAGCAGCAGAAATGGGGTGGGTGGGCAGCCACCTCAGGGAGGGTCTCAGGGAGGTGGCAGAGGACGACGTGGGGCGCAGAGACCAGAGGACGGGCTGAGGAGGCCGTGTCAGGGTGATGGTTGGCGGTGGAGGTCCAATGCCAGTCAGCCTCTCCAGTGCCTTGGCCACGGGCCCCGGGGTCTGTATTGGCCCTGGGCGCCTCTCCTGCCCCCGAGACAGTCTGTCGGCCGTTCGGGAGGGACGAGGTTTCATCTGCATGTGCCACGTGGCCACGTTGAACCTGCCGTGGCTCAGTCACGTCTTGTGGGACCCCCTCTACCACGGGGCTGCTCCCGCAGTGGCTGTGGGCTGCACTGGGCACCACTGCCCTTGTCAGGGCCTTGCCTGCATTTTGTGAGCCGTCTCCATGTTCTCCGTGGCAGCTGCTCAGTTTACGCTCCACCCACCATGCCCAGGGCGCCTCGCTGTGCCTGTCCCACCCTCCTGAGAGGCCCCAACAGCGTCTCTCAGCAGGCACCTCCTTGCACACAGTGACGGCGACCTGTGATCAGTGTGTATTCCTGGGGTCACCATCACAGACGCACACGGATCTACACACCTACACACACACAACACAGCCTTCCCACACGCACACACGGCAGGGACACACACAGAATACAACCCTCACACACACAAGAGGGACACAGAGAATACAACCATCACACACATAGAATACAACCCCCCCACACAACAGGGGCACACAGAGAATACAACCATTACACACATAGAATACAACCCTCACACACACAACAGGGACACAGAGAATACAGCCATCACACACAGAATACAACCCTCACACACATACAGGGACACACACAGAATACACCCCTCACACATGCACGCACACAGGGATATACACAAAATATAAACGTCATCCTCAGGTAACGCGCACGATCACACATACACAGGCAAACACACACACTGGTGCATGTGTCACAAATACACATAGTGCGCGTGCCTGCATATCATGCAGTCATATGTGTCACCCATACTCACACGCATGCATGTGCTTTCCCTGTGTAAACACATGCACAGATGCTGGCACGTGTGCACAGACGACAGAAACAAATGCATGTTTGTGCATGCAAATGCCTACATGCACACAGCATGGAGCACACGCACGCCTACAGAACATCCCTGCATGCATACACATATGCACACCTCCACAGACACACACAGGCACACACAGCACACAGGTGTACACACAAATACACACACATACAGACACACAAATACACATGCACACACAACACACAAATACGTCATGCACAGGCATGCACATACTCATGGCAGCACATCACACTCGTGCGTACCTGCACACACTAAGTGTGCACACGTGCAATGTCTCCGCTGGAGAGCAGGAGGAAGGTCAGGCGGCCTCACCCGGAGAGAAGAGCCGTGCGTCCGGGACCTCTGAGAGGCCAAGGCCAGGGCCGGGGCGGAGGCAGGGCTGCCCTGCTTGGCCTCAGAGGGCGACACGGCTGTGTCATCTGAAGTCCCCACCTGCTCCCTTTGCTCCCGTCACCCACACTCCCACCGGTGACGGGACACACAGCGTGGCTTTTCCTTCAGGAATCAAAGGGCGGTGTGCCATGAGGAGTGTGTGAGGAAAATTCGTGACTTCCATTGTGTTGACCAGAAAGCTCAGAAAATCATCTTGCTGCAAGAGACTCGATCGAAGTGCCCCTGTCTTCCCCCACACTGGCCGCATGGACTTGCTGTTGGCCCGTCCAGGAAACCCGAGTTCGCAGAAGATTCTGAGATGGAGCCAAGGGACTTAGGCCATGTCAGCTGTGAGCAGCGGGTCCCGCCTGGTTCTGAGGCACCGGGGGCTGGGGAGCAGAGGACTCCACCCTCGCAGTGCACGCCTGGCCTTGCGTCCACTCCTCCACGGTCTCGATCGGGGCCTCCTCGGGGCCCACGATCAGGGTCACTGCAGAGGGGGCTGGAAACGTGATGGAGAAGGCCGCTCCTGGCTCCATGCCCAGCACAGCCCAGCACGTCGGGGGCCTGCACCGGGAGAGAGAGGGGCAGGTCCGGGACCCCCGGGCTCCCTCCGGCCCTGCAGAGGGGTCGCCGTCGCCCCACGCGCTCACATCAGGCTCCTTGCATGGGGAGAGAAAGGAGCGTCACCAGGAGAGACCTGCTGTGTGGGCAGCCTGTGGTGACAGACACGCTCTGGCCCCTCTGCTGTCTGGCCGCGGTACTGCTGAGCCCTGGACGCTTGGACGGCTGCTCCTCAGGGCCCAGAGTCTCCACCCGAGGGGTCTCGCGGCTCGGCTCGGAGAGGCAGGGAGCAGCCTGCATGCAGCGCGGGGTCCCAAGGCTCCTGGCTCTTTGGTTTCCAATGCCCGACTGAGCCGCTGTCACTGGATTCCACGGTCCCCAGGGAGCGTTTCAGGAGCGCGGCCTGGAAATCACTTCTGAGGGGAAGTCGGAATGTGTCGCAGACGCTAAGGCAGCGCCTTCATCACATCCCCATCACTCACTCTGCGCCTCACTCTCTGGCGTCTGCGATTCAGATGAGCCTTGCTGGCGGGGTCACGCGGCTCGGGCGCTGGCACTCAGGCCCACAGTGCTGGTTCTGAGGCTCCCCCGCCTCGTTCCGAGTTTCAATCGGGGTCCCGCCCACTCCGGGGTGGATGGAGCGTCTGTGTATGTCCCGGCCATGGGCACCCACCCACAGCACCCTGAGAGTCGCGGGCAGGAAGCCCAGCTGGGCTCTGATGGGACTGCCCACTTGCCCTCCGTCTGGCGCGCCCGGCCCCACGTGTCCTGCCGGGGTGTCTTGACCCACAGACCCTGGGCTGCCCAGGGCATTGCCAGACTCATGCCCGTGACCAGGGAGAGTTGTGACCACGGAGGGTCGGTGGCCCTGTCTTCCCCCTCCCGGGCCCAGGCCGGGCGCTCAGGGCTCGCTCCAAGCTTGCAGGGGCAGGGCTAGGTGCAGGGCCCCAGCCTGGCCCTCCCCGCCCCCACTGTGCCAGGCACTGCCCCAATGCAGCTGCACCTGGGACCCGACGCTCTTCCCAGCCCCCACTAAGGGACACAGGCCTAGCTGCCTGTCCCCGTGGCTGTGTCGGCTCTGTTGCCCGGACGAGCCGCTGCCGAGTGTCCACCCTCCCATGGGCAGCTCCACTCTCATGGCCAGGGCCACTGGTGGCAGGATGGGGCATCCTTTGGGCCCTCTCGGGCACCCTGCCCAGGCCTCCCCGGTGTCGCTCAGAGCTGGAGCGGCCGGGTGGCCTGTGCCTGGGGGATGCTCGAGGCTGGCACCATGAGGGTGAGGCTGCGCCTCGGGGAATGCTGTGGCCCTGTGACTCGGGTTCCTTCTGTCCGGGCGGAGGCGGGGACGTTGGCCCACGCCTGGGATGTTCTGTCCTCAGGAGGAAGCTTCCGGAACTGCGGGGGTGCGCTGGGAGCCCTGAGGGGCCCTTCCCTGTCACTGCCCTGGCGAGTCCCCTCCCTGCCGGCGTCTCCTGGCACGGGGCTGGAGCCTGTTCCCTCAGCCCGTCGGTCAGGCCTGGAGGAAATGCCCCATCACGGCCCCCTCCCCACGCCTGCTTCAGAACCAAAGGGTGAGCCCAGGGCCCACGGGCCTGACCGGAGACCCATGTCCCACCAGACGCCCAGACGAGGCGCCGCACAGCTGCACAGCCGCGGGTCTCGCCTCTTCTCGCCTGTGGACCGAGGCTGCGTGCACAGGAGGGGCCCTGGGAGGGGAGAGACATGACCTGCAGACCCCCCAAAATCACCGCCCTAACCTGCGCTCTGGGGCAGAGGGGCTCGTATGGAGGAGGCCAAGCCGGCCCCAGGGCCAGGGTGGAGGGTGCCCGCTGGTCGCGTCCGGCCCTCAGCCCCGCTCTCCTCAGGTGGTGCTGAGGGCAGGGTCCTCAGTAGCAGCCCACCTGCTGCCGATAAGGCCGGCAGGGCTGTGCCGCAGGCCTGGGAACAGGCCCTGTGGGGGCGGCTCCGAGGAAACGGGCCTCGCAGGATCCCACGCACTCAGTCACCACTGGCCACCTCGTCCCTACATGAATCAGCTCTTTATTCGATTATTTAAAACACAGCAGAGTTTGTCATTAGCGTCTCCATGAATCATGGGAACTGTGTCTGCGGCGGCAGTGCTGAAATTCACCCTTGGAGCGGGCGGTGATGTATTTTTGCAATAAAAAGATCAGGTTCATTTAAACGATTCCTTTTTAAAAGACTGTGTCTCCCAGTGGGTTTTCATTGATCAGATTATGAAGACAATGGCAATAACCCCCCCTCCCCTCACCCCCGGCGGGAGGGCGCCGGGCCTTCGACCACGTGCAGGGCCGCGGCTCCGTGAGCGCAGCGACCGGCTGGCAGCGGATGAAGAGGGGACAGTCCCTGGGCTCTCGGGGTTCTGCCCCTGGAAGGGGCTTCTGTTCGGTCATGTGGGGGTCAAGGGCTGTTTCTCGGGGCCCCGCACTGACCCTCAGGTGGGGACGCTTCCGGAGCTCACCTGCTTTCCCTCTGGCATGGGCACAGCCTCATTGGCCCCCGTCAGGGCTGAGGACACCCTTCTCCCAGGGGTTCTGGGGTCCTGTCTCTCTCTCTCTCTCTCTCTCTCTCTCTCTCTCTCTCTCTCTCTCTCTCACACACACACACACACACACAACCACACACTGACACACTCACCCAAACTTTGACACACATACAGTCACACTCTCAAGTGCATACATGCATGTGCCCGCGCACACACGCACACACACAGTCACACACATATCCACACACGCTTGCAAACACTTAGATGCTGTCACACCCTCATGCACACACACTCGTACACACTCACATATATATATACACAATCTTACACCACACACAGTCACACCCTCTCATACACACTCACACATGCACATACTCACAACTCACTCTCACGCACGCACAAACTCACGTGCACACAAATCTCTTACACACATCGTACATGGCATGCACGCACACACACTCATTATCATATATATATATACACTTGCACACACTCACACGCACTCACACTCTCACACACGCGGGTGTCAGGATCAAACCCAGGTTGGCCGCCTGCAAGGCACACTCCCAACCCACCGCACTATCTCTCCAGCTCCAGGAGACGTTTATCTCTGGCCCGCGTTTCACTGTGGTTGAATGTGAGTTTGCTGTTCCCCTGGTTACTCCTTGAAGGTGACGAGTGCCAGCAAGTCTAAAACTCTCAGTCCTGCCCACTGGAGTGACCCCCCCCAACCCCCACGCTGCCCACGGGGCTCCCTTGCAGACGCTCTGGCCGATTTCCTGGCTCACACAGTGCCCGTGTCTCCCGACTGCATCTGGGCCATGCTCAGGTGAACTCACTGTGTCTCTATCGTGCATCTCTATCCATTTCCCTCCGTTTGTTACTGGCTCACGTTTTAGCATTTGTCAGGTGTCGTTTCTCTCCGCTTAAGCTAACAGACACTGGGCACTTCCGTTCCCCTCGCGGGCTCCCTGGACAGACTCTGAGGGAAAGACCGTTTCAGCCGCCGGGGCTGGAGGCTCCACGCCTCAGCCTGACGCCCCGTTCGCATTCGGAATTCTGGCTGGAGAGAATTTGCTTATTTATTTTCATTTCCACTCCGCCACAGTGAATCGCCATTGTTCCGACGGGGCTGCAGGCACGGAGCCCCTTCCCGTGTGCCCACCGCCCCGGCAGCTCTGGGCCGACGCCTGTCCCTGAGGCCCCTGCAGGACGGTGGCCCCTCCCCGGCCCCTCCCGCCTCCCCTCCCGGCTGCCTGCACCCAGTGCTGCTCCCTGCCCAGGCCTGGCTCCTCGGCCTTGTCCCCTGCAGGTCACATCCCGCCCCAGGGTCCAGCCGCCTCTCCCTCGAGCTTCACTCACCCACCCCTCCACGTCCCCCGTGGGGCAGCAAGCGGCCGACGCGTCCACCCAGCCCAGATCCTCTGCCTGGCGCTCGGCTCGGTCCCAGGCGCGGCTGCGGGACCCTCGGGCAGATACTTCTCAGCCTTGCGGTTCTGGGTTCTGGAGCCCTGGGGGCCGCTGGGTCACGCGTTCACCCTTGTCCTACTTTTACCTTAGAAACATCCATGCTGACATGGACAGTGGGCATCCCCGGGCAGGGCACGGGCCGTCAGACCCCTCTGTGCTGGCGCAGGCTGTGTGCTCGTCAGGAAAGTGCTCTTTTCTCGCTGCCCTCTTCCCACCCGCTCTGGCTGCTTCAGGGGATTCGGGGTCCTCAGCTTGGTCAAGCCTGAGAGCTGCTGGCCGGGGGGGAGGGGGCCCAGTGTGGACAGCAGCCCGGCGTGGGGCTGCTCTGGGTGGCCCTGGATGGGGAGGCCTGCAGGGGCCAGCAGGGAGATGCTGCTGAACCAATGACTGTCAGTGAGGCCACTGTCATCATGGCTGGCCTCTGTCCCTGTCTTGTCCCCTTGCTGTGGCCAGTGCGACGTGAGTGGGCTCATGCTCATGCTCGGCCCCGCCCTGGTTCGGAACGTTCAGAGACCTGCAGCTGGGCACACACCCCAGCTGGGTCCGGGGGCTTGGCCGCCCCCCACAGCCTCCTGCCCCGGCACTGACTATGGCCCGTGTCAGGGGTGTGGCTGGTCGGCCCAGTGGGCAGCGGGCAACTGCCTGTGGCTGGACTCTCTGTGGTGTGGGGTGGACCCCCGGCCCCGAGGGAGCTGGGAGTGTGTGGCTGAGGAGAGGTGGCGGCTCCCGGGGGTGTGACCCCCACGGAGCTCAGACACTTGGGCAGCGGCTGCAGGTCGCTCGGGGCTGGAGGTCACGCTGCTGGGGCTCTGCAGGCTGCAGGGACAGGCTGGGGCAGTGGGAGAGACAGGTCACGCCTGGCCCAGAGGGAGCAGCAAGGCTGTGACGCTGCCCCCTCTGCCTGCACGGCCTGGACAGCCCCAGACGGCCCTGGACGGCCCTGGACGGCTCTGTCTTAAGTGGCCCTGGGCAGGCGTCAGCACAGGGTCCCATGGGCGCAGGGCGGAATGGGGCCCCAGGGGACATGCACTCAGAGACACACACGGCCTTGCTGGCTCTCTCCCAGGAAGGGGGACTCCAGGCCTGTGGTCACTCCCAGACACACCAGGGGCCTCTGATCACTCATTTGCCCAGCAACTGGAATTTCCTGGGACTGGGCTGCAGGCCAGGAGGACGAAGGTGGGAGGTGGTTGGGGACCGTCCTCCAGCTGAGATGGAGCCTCTGGCCAGGGTCCTCTCTCGCCCATGGTACTGAGCTGGAGCCCAGCAGTGGGGCCTGGCCACAGTGTCGAGCCGCCCCTGTGTGGGGGAAGGGCAGCCGGGCAGACGCACGTCCCCGTGTGACGTCCCTGAGTGAAGTCCTGTGTGATGTCCCCGTGTGCCCCCGTCAGGTGACAGGAGCCCCCACAGCACAGTCACAAGTGGACACACTGACCATCTGTGAGGACAGTGAGGGACGCCCAGGAACTGGCCATTTCTGCAAACACCACTGTGAGCCAGCAAGAGTGTTGGCCGTGCGGGAACAAATTCTTCCCCTCGGGCCTCTCTTTCCCTCTGGGGGTTGGGGTTGCTCCCTCTCCTCCCTCTGCTCCTCTCGGCTGGAGCGGCCCGGTCCCCTGCATGGCCCCCGCTGCCCCTGACCGGCCCCTGCATTCCCCCCACCCCTACACACAGTGGCCGGTGACCACCCCTTCCCAGGCCGGCACCTCCACAGTCAGCGCGGTTCAGCCGCTGAACTGAACTGCAGGTGCAGAGCCTCACGTCCCTTCCCTGGGGCTTGCTGGGGCCCTGACGGCCCCCGTGTGCTGGCCTCGGGGTGACACATGGGCCGGGCCGCACACATGTGCAGTGACTGACGTTTCATGTAAACACCGATGCCCTACGCCTGCGGCCCACGGTAACCGCATTCCGAGCCCACATGCATCATGATTATGAATGAAACATGCACGTGTTTGTGGAAACAAACACAATCATCAATCTTGATGGAGCGGAGTAACAGATGACCTGCCCGGTGCTCGCGGTGTGGAGCCTGTCCTGCAAACACGGTTCCCCGCGCCTCCAGTTGGCAAGTCCCACGGTGGCTGTGTCAGGACCCCCGACCCCCGCTGGCGACCAGGTTACCCTCTCTGGGCCGGTCCCGCCGGGACTGACCTACACACATACTTGCACTGGCCTTGTGCATCCTACACTACCTCCGAAGTCTGGGGTGTGTGTCTTGTTCCCACAGCGCCACCAGCAAGCAAATAAACCAACCCCAGGTACGAAAAGCGTCTCAGTATTCCAAGAGACGCACTCACCCTGTCTGCTCTCCTGAGGGCAAGTCCAGAATCCGATGCCCCCGGGAGCGCATCTGCAAGGCTTGCAGAGACTTTGACGTAGAATTCAGCGCCTACTGCTAGCAGAATTCTGACACGATTAAAATTGGCACGTAGGTTTTATTCCTGAATTTCAAGCCCTGTGTCGGACCAGAGGGCGGATGTGTACTGCAAATGAAAGATAATCAAGGAGATGATCGAGCTGTTGTAAAATCTCCGCCTGCATCTGGACTTCCTCGTTATTTTCGTCCCCGGCGTGGGCAGCGTCAGAGGACAGAGGGTCCCTGCACTCCCTTCTGAACTCCGCCCGCAGACGGTCACCTCAGCCCAGGCTGTATTTCCCGTTAGCAGCAGATTAGTGATCAGAAGCTGAGGGCTTTCACGTTGCAGTTTTATCGGGAGTTAGGGACTCTGGCAAGCCTCAGTGCTCCTTGGGAGCACGGTCAGGCCAGTGTCATTCCAAGAGCGAGTCCACGAGCCGCAGGCAGTGGGAAAAGAGACAAAGGAAGCAAATTTGCACCCGCCTTCCCTCTGGTTTTTGCTTCTATTTTCAGAAAGCTGAAAAACTACTGAGGATCGGGAGTCTTAGAGAACATGTGCAGGGCCTGGAAAGTGCAGCAGGCACACGGCCACGCTGGTCACCGGCACCTCCAGGAGTGACCCTGAGCACAGAGCCGGGCGTCAGCCCCGAGCACAGAGCCGGGAGTCAGCCCTGAGCACAGAGCCGGGAGTCAGCCCCGAGCACAGAGCCGGGAGTGAGCCCCAGCACAGAGCCAGGAGTCAGCCCTGAGCCCTGCCAAGTGGGAATAGGAATGTGTTGGGGACACGCGTGTGTGGCTGTGCCTGTAACTTGCATGTGTGCATGTATCCTGTATCACGTGTGCATGCGTGAACATAGCTGGCCCTGTGACTGCACATGCCTAAGTGTGCATATGTGTCACTGTATGCACATGTGAGCACACGCCTGTGCATTTGTCTGCATGTGCAAACATGCGTGTGAGCACACCTGGGTTGGGCAGCGTGCCTCTTCCGTCCGTGGCCCCTGGGAAGTGCGAGGAGGAAGGTGAGGGCGGGAAGGGCCCGGCTGGACGTGTCCAGGGACCCTTCAGCCCCCGAGGGAGGATTCCTCTGAGGGTCAGTGCCCAGCCCCACGGGGAGGCAAGTCTCTGGGATGCCCGTGAGCCTCTGGGAGGCTGCGGGCGGGGAAGCCTGGCTGTTCCCAAGCGTCAGCATGGCCCAGCGTGACCTCCGAGGAGCCTCAAAACCTGCCCAGATGCCGGGGTGTTGAGAGCAGCCACCAAGGACAGCGGTGACCGTGAGTGCCCCGAGGGCCAGAGAGGAAGGCGAGACGCCAGCCTGGCACTCCCCCCGGGCTCAGGGGCACAGGGACCTTCCTACCCACCGATGGTCCTGAGCTCTGCGGACAGGGAAGAGCAGACAGGGACCCATGGCCAGGCTCTGTGTACAAGCTCCGTGGCCAGGCTCCATGGAAGGCTCCATGGACAGGCCCCGTGGCCGGGCTCTAGAGCTGAGGGCTCCTTGCATTCTCGGTGCCCCAGAGGTCAGGGGTCCGCCTCAGGCTGTCCCTTCTGTCCCGTCTGCCACTTTCAGACCCAACCTGGGGCCCTGGTCAGGGGCGCCCCGCACAGTGTCTCTGTCCCCAGCGCCCCCACCTGGGGCTGCCCCTGGAGTCTCTCTCGGACACTGCAGCTGCATCTCAGCCTTGGGGACGGACGCTGGCCACGCCTGCCTGGACAAGTGTCCAGAAAGGGGCTTGGGCCCGGGGAGAAGCTGTGCTTCTGCTCGCTGGAGGTTTCCTCAGCAGAGAACCTTCCTGGCCTCCCTCCGTCTCCCCTCAGGGGGCAGCGGGGGCTGAGCTGGTGTCCACTCTAAGCCCGAGGGGCCCCTCAGCTCCGTGGCGAGCTGTCCCGGGTGCAGCGGCCTCACCTGCTCTGGGAAAGTTCCTGAAAGAAAGCGGCGGGCGGTCAGTGCATGGCTGGGCTCCCCTGGGTCCCTCCTGCTGACCACGGGCCCCAGGCTCCTCCCAGCTCACTGTGGGTGCCTGCCCGGGTCATGAGACCCGCCTGGGTCCCCGAATGTGCCCGGGACTGCCGCAGCCCCAGTGGGTAGCGCATTAGTCTCGGGTCCGAGCACAAGAGATGGGGAGAGCCCCCCCTCCCAGGGCGCACCCCCTGGGCCCTCACCGGCCAGCTGGGTGCTTTGGCGTCCCCCCTGCCGCCGGCCCGGCGTCCCTGAGCGGCCTGGCTTTGCCGCTGTCACTGTGATTTACTTCCTTTTATTTTTTTTCCTCTCCCAATTCCTATTTTCTACATCAGTAAAAACTTATTGAATATGACTTGGGGGTTGCAGAAAACTAATTGAAATAACGTTCTCTGTAATGACAACATTAGGAAAAGCGGGAACGATAAAAACAGCGCGGACAAGCGCGCGCGTCTCCCACCGTCCCCAGCCGCACCCCCGCCTCCCATTTTAATTGTTCGTCAGAGCTGCGGCAGACGGCTTAGCGCGGAGAAGAACATCCTCAGACCCCAGAGCGCCGCCCCTCCTCTCCGGGGCCCGCTCCGAAGGGGCTTCCCGCCAGCTGGGAGTGTTGGTATCTGGCCTGGACCCACTGGCCTCCCGTAAGAGCCCTCGGTGGGCCCGGCCACGCACTGTCTGCCTGCTTCCTGGTGGCCAGTCCCAGCAGGTGCCATCCCGCCCGCCTCCCCGTGAGCTGACCACCGCCATCAGCCACGGTGCCCTCCTCTGTGCCCTGGCTCCGGGCAAACGCACAGCAGCTGTGGGCACCGGCCGAAGGGGGCAGACCAGCCTGGCGGGACTCGGGTTCAAGTTGCCTCCCCAGCTGCCCACAGGGGCCAGGGCCGGCTGTGCCAGAGCCACAGGCCAGTGAGGGGCGGGTGAGGGGCGGGGATCAGAGACCCCACAGCAGCTCTGCGTGGGCAGCTCCTCTCCCAGTGCTCCTGGGCCCGGCTTGCTATGTCCCGTCCCAGGTGGGGTCGCCCTGTGGCGTCCCCATCTCTGTCCATGGGGGGAGTCCATCTGCCACCCCACAGGCCGCGTCTGTCTCCACACGTGCAGCCGGACGTCGGCAGGTGCTGGCCGTCAGGTGGACGCTCGGTGCTCAGGAGCGACATTGGGCACCTGTCACAGAAGGACCCGCCAGCCCTGCCCAGGTAGGGTCCGCAGCCGGGGTCTCTGCTGCCCAACAGTCGGGGCTCAGGACCCTGCTGTGGCCTCAGGCTGTTCTCAGAACCCCCAAGCAGCTCGGCACATGGGGCCCTCCCTGCTGGGTGCAGCCAGTGGGGCGAGGGCTTTGCAAGGTGGGGGACTCAGAGGTGGGGGGCTTGGAGGGGCGGGGCTTGGAGGTGGGGTCTCTCCCGGTGGGGGGTCTTGGCCCCTGGGGGCGTGCAGGGGGTAGTGCTGCCTGGGAGGACCCCTGTCTGCTCAGAGGGCTGCTCCCAGTGGGACCCCCAGGATCTGCCTGCAGGTGAGGGTCCCTCAGGGCGCAGAGGCGAGGGGCATCGGGGGACGCTCGGGGCTGGCCTGGGTCATTCCTGCCCCCTCACCCTGCGCGGACGCTGCCCCCGGGGCTCCTGCCCTCGGGCCTCTGGGGTTGGTCAGGTCAGCATCTCTCAAACGCTCCTTTCCTCCTGCTGACACCCCGGTCCCGGGCTCCAAGGTGCTCTCCCGGGGTCTGAGGCAGGAGCAGAGAGGGGCGTTGGCGCATGCTCGTGGGGCTGGGGAGATCTCAGAGACGCCCCAAGGCCTGGCCTGCACTGACCTGCCCAGCGTCAGCCCCTGACCACAGGGGGTGCCCCTGCCCCATCTGCTCCTGACCAGCAGGGGGCGCCCCTGCCTGTCTGCCCCTGGGCTGTGCAGTTGCCTCCTGACCTGGAGGCAAGTTGTGGGCCGCAGTGGGCTCTGGGGTGTAGGGGGGACATGGGCAGGGGCTGCCACACCTGCTCCTCCCTCCCCCCAGCCCTGCCCTCAGGGCACAGGCAGCCGCTCCCGTCCCTGCGGCCCTGCACACCTCCCTCCCCCCTGCTCTGTGAACCGCCCCTCCGGCACCCTCAGCCCCCACCCGTCCTCCCCTCCCCCTCCTCCCCGCACCCCTGCCTTTCTGACCCTCTTCGCCCCGCACCCCCTCCTCCCTGCACCCCTGGGTTCTGCCGAGACCCTCCCGGAGGCCCCCTGGGCTGAGGCAGCCCCTGGGGAGAGTGAGGCGGCACGTGGCTGCATCCGGGCTGCTCTCCAGAGGGTCGTCTCTGGGGCTCGGGGTGGGACCCCGAGGTGGGGGGATGACTCTGTGCGAGCCAAGGATGGGAAAGTGGCGGCCCAGGGTGGCCTGGAGGACGGTGCCCATCCACCGCGCCAACACCCTCGGAAGAGAGAAGAGAGAGAACACTGGGAAGGCCCCGTGAGTCACACTTGACTGCTGCCGGGCACGGAACTGAGAGTAGGTGGTGCCTCGTCCACACAGCCTGGGGGGGCTCGGGGGGGGGGCACAATGGTGGGAGACATGGCAGGACCCGGCCACGCGAGACACGCCGACCCCAGCCATGGCCCCACGAGGCCCACTCTCAGCCGTCCCGGCAGCGGTGCTGTGGGCATCCTGCTCTGGCCATGGGGCGTGGGCATGCCCGGGGCTGTCCTGAGCTGCCCCCCAGATCCGCCCAAATGGGTGTGACGCAGCCCGGGCTGTGACTTCCTTTCTTATTTTAATGAATCAATCAATTGGGTTTTCTTTCTGGGCTACGCCCAGTGGTGCTCAAGGCTGACTCCCGCCTCTGTGCCCAGGAAGCCCTCCTGGCGCTTCTCGGTCCCTCCGTGCTGGCCACGTGCGAGGGGAGCCCCTCCGCCCGCTGCCGCCTGGCTGGGCCCAGGTCAGGCATTCCCTGGAAGCGGAAGTGGCCCCTGCAGGCAGCAGGGGGTGCTGTGGGGGCCCCTCGCTGGCCCCTGCGGCTCCTTCCGCCCCAACCTCCCACTGCCCCTTGCCCTGGAGGCCCCGAGAACAGCCGGACTCGGGCCTGACACTGGGCGGCACTTTTGGAGACGACACTGCCCAGGGGAGGGTCTCTGCCCTCCTGCGCCTCGGGGTCTGTGCACATGTGTGGGCACATATGTCTGTGCCCACACGGGTCTGTGCACATGCCTGTGCACATGTCTGTGCACGGGTCTTTCACATGTCTCTGTGGCCACGCATGTCTGTAGACGTGCCTGTGCACACGTGTGTCTGTGCCTGTGTGTGTGTGCAGTGTGTGGGCACACGGGAGGCCCCACCACCCCAGCAGGCCGTTCCAGCCCAGCGTGTCTCGTCCCGGGAGCGCCCGCGGGCCAGTGCCATCCGTCTCCATGACTCGCGCCTGACTTACATGGCCCGAGTCCCCGAATGTGCTCAGACAGCTGGCGGGGGTCTTATTGCGTGATCCGTCACGCGCTGACACCCGTGCCAGATGGCTGCAGTGCTCCGGGCCCGCCAGCCCGGGCTCCCGGAGAGACAGGACCAGAATCCAGCAGGGCTGGGCTCTGGGTCCGGCGTCCACACCACAGGGAGGGGCTGGTGCGTGCACGGGACCCCCCAGGGACCAGGCTCGTCTGAGGGACCGGGCTGGCCTGGGGGTGCAGACCCCAGTGCGTGGAGACCACAGAGGCCCAGGGAGGGAGGTGCGTGGGCACCTGCCCTGTCCTTCACCCAGACCTCAGCACCGCCCCAGCCCCTGCCCCGGGGGGTGGGTCCCCGGTGGTCTATGCTCAGGAGACAGGAGAAGGCCCATCTGTGTCCCCAGTCACAGCTGCGAGAGGCCCCGGTGCTCAGCTGCTGACCCCAAGCCCACGCCCTGAGTCAGCCCCGCGCAAGGCGGCTCCTCCCTGCCAGTCAGCATGGCCCCGTGTCCCTGACCAGCACTGCCTGGCCCCACTCACGGGCACTGGCCCTGCCTCCAGCCTGGTGTGTGACCCAGGGTTGTGCCCGGCGGCCACAGGCTGGCTCCAGCGGGGCAGCCTCGCCTGCTGACTGTCCTGGCTGACCTGAGGCTGTGGAGGATATGGCCGTGAACAAGCCTCTGGGGCGCCACGCAGGAGCCCGGGCTCTGGGCGCCAGGGGAGGCAGGGCTGGCCCTGCAGCGTGGCCTTGGGGACAAGCGGTCGGGGCACACACTGCCACGGCAGGTGCGGGCATGGCCCCCAGGTGTGGAGGGAGATGTGGCCCCGGGGCCCTTGCACCTGCCTCTTCCCGGGGGCATCGGATCTCGGGGGCTCCTAGGGACCCCTGGTGGCCTGGGCAGAAGCGCAGCGGGCTGGGGGCTGTGGTTGCTGTGTGTCCTGAGACAAGGAGCTGAAGTGTGTGTCCTAAAGAACTGTCTCTGACTTCAGTCCTGTTACTTGATGTGCCTCTGGTTCTTCAATTTTTGATGCCTTTTGATATGGGTCCAAATTTTATGAAAACGTTGACTCCTTGAACAGGAGGGGACTTAGATCACCCAAGAACTTCCAATTTCGTGTACTGCATAACACATGGTATGCCCAGAGATTGCAAGTGCTTTGTAATCTTCAAATATGTAGGCTTTTGAATTCAGTTTCTTTCTTTCTTTCTTTCTTTCTTTCTTTCTTTCTTTCTTTCTTTCTTTCTTTCTTTCTCTCTTCCTTTCTTTCGCTTTTTGGGTCACACACACCCGGCGAAGTACAGGGGTAACTCCTGGCTTTGCACTCAGGAATTACTCCTGGCAGTACTCAGAGGACCATATGGGATGCTGGGAATCGAACCTGGTTGGCCACATGCAAGGCAAATGCCCTACCCACTGTACTATCACTCCAGCCCCTTAAATTCAATTTTTATCTTAGAATCTCTCTTATATCCAATCTGGCAGTCTGCAAATGGTACTGATTAAGACAAGGCCGATAGTAAGCAAGACAAAATGAGTTGATGGCAAGAGAAATGTGAGTTTCAGAGGTGGCTCATGAAAGCATCGAAAATGTAAAAAAAAAAAAGACAACGAAATGGATGAAGTCTGGAAAACTCTGACTCACTCTAATACTCTTGTATTGCAGATGAAAAAGCTGAAACCCAAGTAGAAGAAGTGAGGAAATGACCCATTCTGGACTGTACTTCCATGCACCTCCCCAGACGTGCTTTCTGGTGCTGTTCCCTGCCCCCCACCCTCACCAGCCCCCATCACCCTGGCTCCCAGGGACAGTGCCTAGTGAGCACCCTGGTCCCAGTGGAATAGAGTCGTCCCTGGCAATTGAGTCCTCCCGATGAAGACAGTAAGTCTCCATTCACACTCTTTGGGGACATTTCCTGACCTGGGGAGTACAGACTCTCCTATCTGTAGACCTGAGACAGAATGGTAGCATTTATTTGGAACCTTAGCTCTCTCAATGTCACTGTCACTGTCCTCCCGTTGTTCATCGATTTGCTCGAGCAGGCCCAGTGACATCTCCATTGGAGACTTTGTTGTTACTGTGTTTGGCATATCGAATACATCACGGGTAGCTTGCCAGGCTCTACCATGC
>JAOXYA010077070.1:0-11429 GCA_028565675.1 Sorex palustris
AACAACAAAGTCTCCAATGGAGACGTTATTGGGCCCGCTCGAGCAAATCGACGATCAACGGGAGGGCCTTTACCTTTACCTTTTATTGTTTGGGGGCCAAATCCAGTGCTGCTCAGGGCTTAATCCTGGTTCTGCAATGATTGTACATGGTGAAGTTCAGAGTCCCATAAGAAGTGTGGGGGATTGAACCTGCACTGGCTGCATGCTAAGCAAACACCTTACCTGCTGTACTACCTCACTGGGCCCTTAAAACCAAATCTGCCCCCCTCCCTTTTTATTGAATACACTGGTACAGGGTTGTTCTTGATTAGAGTTCAATCATAATGTTCCAACACCCAAACCTTCATAAAACCAAATCTTACCTATTAGCTTTATGCCAACAGATTTAGGATCATAATTATCCCATTATACTGTGAATCAAGGGCTTGAGCAATGGCTCTATAGGCTAAGTGCTTGCTTTACAAGAGGGAACCCCAGTGTCATTCCTGGCACTGAACCCTCCACCCAGAATTGTTAGGTTTGACATCACACCTTTACCCAACAACAACAAGGCCAGGAATAGCCCCTGAGCACAATTGGGTGTAGCCCAAAACCAAAATGAAACAAAATAAAGGCATCAAACACAAGCAGAAATTTACCTTCTTTATTAGTAAAATATAGGTGCTGCCATAAATTAACTTAAAGCTAGATTGGTTTTATAGATCAGTGATAGAATTAGTGCCTCAAATGTGTGAGACCTGAGGTTTGATCCCAGCACTGTAAAAACAAATTAGTGAATTAGCATAGGCTTTTCCAGTATACTTCAAAGATATATTATTATTATTAACTTGCTATTCATACATATGCATATAATGATACTTATTTGGGACTAAAAGATTATTGAGAGTTCTTTTTTCAGAAATTTAATATTAATTAGCTCCGAGCAGTGATTGATACAGAAACTTGTCTGTAGCAATAAGTGCTCAATAAATGTGGTTTAATTTTGGGCTAAGAATTCATTAATTATTGTAATGAAACCCTAAGGAACATAGGGAACATACAGTGAATACTACTTTCTAGTCTTAAAAATACAGTTCTCTGGGACCAGAGAGTTGTGCAGTGGGTAAGGCCCTTGTTTTGCAGATAGCTGACCCAGATTAGATCTTCAGTTCTTCATTTGGTCCCTCTTAGCTGAGCTGATCCCTCCACCAGGAGGGATCCCTGAGCCCACCAACCAGGGAAAAATTTTCACTAACTGGTATATTATTATAATCAGCAATCATAAGGGTAATCCAAAGACTTTTTGAATAACTTAAAATATAAATAATAAAACAATAATTACAGTATATTTTATTGATATTGTATGAAGTTATTTGTATACAGTTATTATTATTACCATATAAACTTTATCCCCAGGAATTCTAAAATCATCTTTTCCATGTAAATTGAAATATTCCTTTTGCATCCAAAATTAAACTTCTTTTGTTCATTTGTTTTGTTTTTTGGTTCACACTCAGAGGTGCTTAGGGCTTACTCCTTGTGCACTGGTAGATCTTACCGGTGGATCTTACCATATATGGTGCCAGGGATTGAACTGGGTTAGGCCACTTCAAGGCTCACACCTTAACCCCCATACTGTCTCTCCGGCTCCCCAAAGGCTAAACTAGGTCGGTGTTTAATGATGGATATGAAACAGAAGAAAATTGTTTATGGAACAGTACTCATTGTCAGTAATCCAAAAATAGTTTATCTCCTGACTTTTAAAAAATATCAATCAACTTGGCAGTATATCACAAATTTTTTTTAATGAGTGAGTATTCTTAGAAATGAAGTTTTTGTCACATCAGGTTATTTATGGGTTTAAAAGAATTTTCTTTGAGGTAAGAGAAAAAGGAAATATTTCTATATTTTTATAACATTTCTGATGAAATTCAAAGCTTTAATTTTCGTAGTTAACTCTTGATTATCTAAGTATTATTTACTTGGAGGGTTTTTTTTTTTAATTTTTTTGCCTTTTGGGTCACACCTGGTGATGCTCAGGGGTTGCTGCACTCAGGAATTACTCCTGGTGGTGCTTGGGGGACTATATGGGATGATGAGAATCGAACCCAGGTGGGTCATGTGCAAGGCAAATGCCCTACCCACTGTACTATCACTCCAGCCCTTTTACTTGGAAGTTTTGAAGTAAAAAGTTATATTCAGAAAAATGTGAGGAGAGTCAAAGAGAAAGAAGTATACCCCACAGATTGTTACTTGGGCAGCAGAGAATGTGCCTGATAGAGCAGTCCTGGGTACACTGTAGAACTGCCCTTATGCTTTTTAGTATATTAATATGTGAACTGCTTGTGTATCTGGTGATTTTAAAATGTTTTATTTATTTATTTTTTGGTGTTGGGGATTGAATCCTGAAATTCATATATGTAGAGCAAGTGCCCTACTGCTGAGCTACATTGCCAGCCTTTTGTTTATTTGTTCCATTTTTAATGGTAAAAAAAAAAAAGAGGGACAGTCGTCATATTGAAACTAGTTAATAGGAGTAGCCCCTGAGCACCACTGGGTGTGGTCCCCAAACAAAAAATAGCTCAGGAATTACTTCTGGTGGTGCTTGGAGGACCATATGGGATGTCAAGCATTGCGCTAGTTAATCCCTAATTAACTAGTTAATTGCTGACTAATTTGACAGAGGTGCTATTAAAGGTTAGGTAGAAGAGTTTGTGATATTAGCTGAATCTACCAAGATTAATGGTGCCATTTTTTTCTAGTTTAATATTGGCTTCACTTTGGCCAAATAATACCATACCTTCTAAGTTCAGATTTATTTAAATGTTTTGTTGCATTCTTATTTATTGAAGCTTTTCAATTTCCACAGTAAACTATTCCTCACCACAAACACTTTGATTTTTAAAGTTGAGAGTAATGCAGGGCTGGAGCGATAGCACAGCAGGTAGGGCGTTTGCCTTGCACGCAGCCAACCCGGGTTTGAATCTCAGTATCCCATATGGTCCCCTCAACACCGCCAGGAGTAATTCCTGAGTGCAAAGCCAGGAGTAACCCCTGAGCATCGCCGGCTGTGACCCAAAAAGAAAAAAAAAAGTTTAGAGTAATGCATTTCAGTTAGAGCTCTCACAGTACTACCAATTCATTTGTGAAGTGATATTTATGTGAGATACCATTAGCTTGTCAGAGTATTTCCTGGAATTGTAGCCATATAGACTTTGTGGATATAAGAAATGTATCATGCTAACCAACATTTGAACTTTTTTAATTGGTAGGATGTACATTGGAGTAAATGTACAATAGTGCTAGTCAGAAACCTGGAAGTAATTAAAATTTTTTGTTGTTTTGGGGACCACATTCAGTGATATTCAGGGGTTACTCCTGGCTCTGTACTCCATAATTACCTGTGGTGATATTTGGGGGACCATATGGGATGCCAGGGATTGAACCCAGATTGACTTTGTGCAAGGCAAGCACCCTACCCACTGTAGGATGATCTCGCCAGCCCCTGGAAGTAACTAATTTTTATAGTATTTAATAATTGATCATTTTGCCATTGTCGTCCTTGATCTCTATAGGTCAGAAATCACTTGCTAAATACTCATTAATACCTGATTATATGCTACTTTAAGTGTGAATAGTTCTACGAATGGGTGTCAGAAGCTTACTTGATTTAGAGTTCATTTGAATTTCAAATGTATCATATACCAAATTTGAATGTAGTGAAGATGATCAGTACAAATTGATGCTCTAACCTCAAAGTAAATCTACTGTGACCAACCCTTTCAAAATATTAATATTTTAGGAATATGATGAGTAAGACTGTGGTTCTGATTAGCATTTCTTATGCATATTTACTCATGTAAAATTACTTAAGAATATCATTAAGTCTGTTTCCTGTTTTTAATTAAGAGCCTCTGGAAACTGGAGCAGCAGTACACTGGATAGGGAGTTTGCCTTGCATGTAGCCAAACTGGGTTCAATCCCCAGCATCCCATATGATCCCAAGTCCCACTAGGAGTAATATCTGAGCGCAGAACTGGAACCAGAAATAAGCCCTAAGCACAACAGGGTGGGGCCCCCTCAAAAAAAAAAAAAGAGCTTCTTATAGCTTAGGTTAAGGTGCTGAGGACATGCTGTGTCACAGGGTAGTAATCCACTGTTTAGTACCAGAAACATGCAATCTGGGCACATCATGATTATTGGCTAATATCTAAAAATATTTGGTAGAAGGTCAGGATACTTCTTGTCTGATTTTTATATTTGTGATTAAAACGTGAGCAATTGTCAGATATTTTTAGTGATTCAACTTATAAACAAAGATTACTTATAAGTTTTCAGTTCTTCCAGATTCCTGGAGATAGTTTAAAAACTATTCTAAAGTAATGAGACAAAATCATTATAAAGGGTAAGGTTTTAAAATGTGTACGTTTTCATTTTTTCCCATATTAATATAGTACAGAAAAAATGTACATGTTTAAGCTTATATAAAACTACTTTTTTTGAGCCACACCTAGCATTGTTCGCAGCTTACTCCTGGCTCTACTCAGGGATCACTCCTGGTGGTATTCGTGGGACCACATGTGGTGGATTGTAGTATACCATCTCTGTGCTCCCTAAAGCTGCATCTTTTTTTTTTTTTTTTTTTTTTTTTTTTTTAGGCCACACCTTCTTATACTCAGGCCTTTTTTGCTTTTTGTTCAGGGATCAGTCCTAGTAGGGCTATGGGGACCATATGTGGTGCTGGAGATTCCAACCCTGGTCCCCACTGTACTATCTTTCTGGTTCCTAAAGCTGCATCTTTTCTGTTTATTTTGTTTTGGGGCCACACCTGGTGATGCTAAGGAGTTCCTCTTGGCTTTGCACTCAGGAATTACTCCTGATGGTGCTCAAGGGGACTCTCTGGGATGCCGGGTATTGAATGTGAATTGACCATGTGCAAGGCAAGTGCCCTACCTGCTGTACTATCTCTCCACTCTCTAAAGCTGCTGCTTTTATCCACAAGTTTAGGTTTCTGGGTTTTGTTTACTAAGAGAACCTTATTGTCTTCGTTACTTGACAAATTAGTAGTTGAACTGATAATTGTATACTATGAAGATACTTTTCGTTTTATATAATCCAAGCACAGTTTACTTCGAGAAAACGAAATGCCTTTTTAAAAAGTTTTAAAAGTACTGATATAGAAACAGATGTTTTTCCACTAATTAGTTTCTGGAAGCTACGGTGGTCTAAGATTCAAGTTCTTTTTTGTGGGGTGGAAGGTTTTGGCCTAGCTTGCTGGTGCTGAGAGTGTAATCCTGGCTTGTGCCAGGGATTGTTTTTGGTGGGGCTTCAGGGGACCATATGGGGTGCCAGAGATCAAACCCAGTCATCCACATGCAAAGAAATCACCCTCCCTGCTGTACTATCTCCCTTGCTCCTAAGATTCAAGTTCTGTAGAAATTGTGACCATCAGATATTAGCCTGCTGGTTTGTTGGGCTGAAGAACTCCCTTTATGGAGCAACTCCCCTAACTTACTTAACTTTGCCCCTGAGAATATGCCAGTCCACTTCCTACCTTGAATAAAGGTATCCTATTGGCCTAAAAAAAATAATGGCTTGAAACTTTCAGTATGCCAGTGGGCCAGAGGAGATAAAGCATCATCACAAGTACTGTACTATTGTTCCAAGAGATGCCTCTTTAAATTCATTCTGAGGATAGTTGCCAGAATGATCTTCCTAAAATATTGTTAATCCCCTGGTCAGAAACCATTTATTTTTTATTTATTTATTTTTTTGCTTTTTTTGGGTCACACCCAGCAATGCTCAGGAATTACTCCTGGCTCATGCACTCAGGAATTACTCCTGGCAATGCTTGGGGGACCATATGGGATGCCGGGGATCGAACCTGGGTCGGCTGTGTGCAAGGCAAATGCCCTACTCGCTGTACTATCACTCTGGTCCCTGGTCAGAAACCATTTAATTTTTCTTTTTTTAGGGGGGCACACTCAGCGATGCTCAGGGGTTACTCTTTTTTTTTTTTACTTTTGAATCACACCTGGCAATGCACAGGGGTTACTTCTGTCTCTTCACTCAGGAATTACTCCTGGCACTGCTCAGGGGACCATATCGGATGCTGGGAATCAAACCCGGATCGGCCAGTGCAAGGCAAATGCCCTACTTGCTGTGCTATCGCTCCAGCCCCATCAGGGGTTACTTTTGACTCTCTGGCCTTGCTCAGGGGACTATATGGGATTCCAGGGATGGAACCCAGGTCAGCCATATGCAATGCAGAAGCCCTACCCACTGTGCTATTGGCCCCAGAAAATTGACCTTTTTTGTATTTTGTGTGTATGTTGAAAATTCCAAATATACCTTGCAGTAACTTAGTTTTAGTTACATTTTATGTCTGTCAAATGTCAAAACTTGGAACCAAACTCCAAGTTTTAGTATAAATATACAGTATTTTTACAAGATTTATGTCTAAGAATTCAATTACAACTTAAAATTGTTCTCCATCCCCCTCCCCGGGACTGGAGAGATACTTTAGTTCAGTCAGTAGAACATTTGCCTTACATACAGCCAACCCATGTTCGATCCCCAGCACCCCATATGGTCTCCCACACATCACCAGGAGTGATCTCTGAGTGCAGAGCCAGGAGTAACCCCTGAGCATCACTAGTTATAGCCAAAACCTTCCCTTCAAATCATTTCCCTCCTTCATTCCCCTTTGTTCTTACAGTGACCATGGATTACATGTGCTTGGTTGTGGTGCTAACGGGGTTGCACATTTTTAGTTGTGGTGTTGCAGAAAGCACACTTTTTTGTGACATTGGGGATCACTGACAGCATGTGAGGCTGAACCAGGGGTGGAACTCATGGTCTTCAGCCTGCAGAGCAGCTGCTCTACCACAGAGCTCCATTCGGGGGCCCTGCAGTTGCTATTTAACTTAAGTGAAGATGATAGACAGGGATTTATTGTTTAGTTCAGAGTCAAGATTCTTGCTATTATTGCTACATTCTGCAACCCGCACTTTTAGTTCTGCATTCATGAATTCAGAACTAAGTGGTGCTTTTATGAATTCATCTAATTGTTTTCTATAATAATTGTGCTTGTGTGTTACATAGTAAAATATGAATGATTTAATTATCACCTTTAGTAATATTACACTAATTATTTCACCTTTATATTACAAGTAGGGCTTTATTTTTAAGACCTTATGTGTTACTTCACAAGGGTAAAATATTTTTTTTTCTAGAACTGGGAGGAAGGCATACTTGGTCTTAATAAAGTTCAAAACCACTCTAAGCTTACTATACACGAGACCAACCACGGCCTAAAATAGGAACAAGTACAAAAATTGCCCTGCATTTTACTCGACACAAAGTAGAGTCCAATCTGCACTGCACTGTCTGCACTGTCGTCCCGTTGTTCATCGATTTGCTCGAACGGGCCCAGTAACATCTCCATTGTGAGACTTGTTGTTACAGTGTTTGGCATGTTGAATACGTCACGGGTAGCTTGCCAGGCTTTGCCATGCGGGCAGGATACTCTCAGTAGCTTGCCGGGCTCTCCGAGAGGGGCGGAGGAATTGAATCCGGCTCAGCCAGGCCGGCTGCACGCAAGGCAAATTCCCTGCTGCTGTGCTATCACTCCAGCCCAAGTCCAATCTAGTTCACAAAATGTTTTATTCTTTTTTGTTTTGTTTTGTTTTTTTGTTTGCTTACACTGGTAATACTCAGGGGTAACTCCTGGCCCTGCACTCAGGAATTTCTCTTGGCAGTGCTTTAATAGAGATGCTGGGGATTGAACCCTGGTCAGGCATGTGCAAAGCAAGTGCCCTTCCCTCTGTACTATCTCTCTAGTCCCTGATTTCATTCATGAAACTTTTATGAAGATCTTTCAGAGTTAAACTCTGGCTAGTCTAAGTATGCTCCCTGCAGGATCTCAGACCAGACTTGCTGAATCAGCAGCTATATTTTTAACAAGGTGCCTAAGGAATTCGTGTTCACATTAAAGTTCTATAAACATTGCCTACAGTTTGAAAAATGTGGGTGAAATCAATCATTACCCCCAGGGCACATGTTGTGCTAGTGGTAGATCATCTTTATAGAGAGTTAGACTGCTTTAAGTGTGGATCTTAAGAGATAGTTAATGGAGGGGCGGGGTCAGACTGATATTACAGCAGGTAGGACGTTGGCCTTACACATAACCAACCCTAGTTGGATCACCAGCACCCCACCAGCACCCCATATGGTTCCTGAGCCCACCAGGAGTGATCCCTGAGCACAGAGCTAGGAGTAAGCCCAGAGTACCGCAGGGTGTTGCCCCAAAACCAAAATAAACCAAAGTTAAATGAAAGCTTTATGACTTTTTTTTTTTTTTTTGCTTTTTGGGTCACACCCAGCAATGCTCAGGGGTTATTCCTGGCTCTGCACTCAGGAATTACTCCTGATGCTTGGGGGACCATATGGGTTCCTGGGAATTGAACCTGGGTTGGCCATGTGCAAGGCAAACACCCTACCTGCTGTTCTATTGCTCCAGCCCCACTTTGGCCTTTCATTCTGGCTTACCAGTAATGCAGTATCTAAAATATCATATTATGGGTCCAGAGAGATAGTACAACAGGTAGGATGCTTGCCTTGCCCGTAGTTGACGCATGTTTGATTCCTGGCTTTATATTTGGTTCCCAGAGCAACTCCAGGAGTGATTCCTGCACACAGAGCCAGGAGTAAGCTCTAAACATTTCTGGGTGTGTCCCCACAAACAACAACAAAAAAACCCCACTCTATAATTTCAAAGTTGGAAACCTTTATTCACTCATCCTTCATACAAAAAATATTGATTGAGAGGCCAGAGAGATAGTTCAGAGGTTAAGGCGCTTGCCTAGTATGCAGCAAACCCAGGTTTGACCACTGATACTGCATATGGTTCCCTGAGCACTGCCAGGAGGGACCTCTGAGAACCTCTGGGTGTGACACAAATATCCCCTCCCTATATTAAAATAGACCTTGAATCTGAAGTTTTGGGGACACTTAGACAATCAGAAATAGCTATCCCTGTAGATGTTTCCACATTTAGTTGGCTTATGATATGCAAATAAGTTACTTACCTTGAGAACTTTTAAGCCTAAGGTGCCCATCCAGTAGATGGTTGATATAAATATTAAAACTCTACAAGAATCATAAGAAATCCTTGAAATATAAACTTCTTTCAAAACTGAGAAGATACTGCTCTAATTACATTTTTTTTTTGTTTTTTTGGCCACACCCAGAGATACTCAGGGATTACACCTAGTAGGCTTGGGGGACCATATGGGATGCTGGAGAACAAACCCAGGCTGACCACATACAAGGAAAGCACCGAGAAAGTACCCACAGTACTATCTCTCTGGCCCTTCTAATTGCATTTCTAAGATTTGGTAGGTGTTCTAGAGTGTGTGTCAATAAATGTTTTTTCATTGAGAAATAACATATAATAATGTGTTTTACATATTAAATTACATTTTACATATAACTTAACTTTTACTTCTGTACATACCTTCCATGTTCAAGATACGGAATATTTGTAACATCCCAGGAACATTCACTTTTCCCCTTTTCTCATTAGTGGTAGATCACTTTCTTTGCTCTAAGTTAAACAACTAACACTTTTATTGTAGATAGTTTTCCTGTTCTTGATTTCTGTATCAATGGAACTAAGCTGTTGTGTGACTGGCTTCTTTTGCTCAACTTATCTTTTTGTTTATTTTTGAGCTACACCCAGTGGTGCTCAGGGATTACTCCTGGCTCTGCACTGAGGGATCACTCCTGGTGGGCTTGGGGGACCATATGGGATGCCAGTGATCCAGCCCAGGTTGGCTGTCACAAGGCAAGCACCTTATTCACTGTACTATCTCTCTGACCCCTCAACTTACTTTTGCGATCCATCCATATTGTTACATTTACTAGTGGTTCATTATCTTTTATTGGTGAGTAGTATTAATATATCACTATTTGGCTTTTCTACTGTTGCTGTACTTTGTGTGTTTCTACTTTTTGTTTACATTAAGAGTATTCTTTTTATCTATTATCGGGGGACACTTCCAGGCTATGCTCAGGAGTTCCAAGGGCCACTTCTGGGATTCTTGCCTGGTGGTGCAGGCTGGGTAGTGTGGTGATCTGTAGGTCCAGTTGTATTGGGGGGCCATGAATTGCTGGTTTGGGGGATCAAACTGCAGCCCTTATGTATGCCAGGCATGTGCTCTAGTCCCTTGAGTTCTCTCCCTGGCCCCTGTATCATGAGCATTCTTCTGTCTTTCAGTGGACATATGTTGATTTATCTTGCGCATATATATATGTAGGTGTAAATTTATTGTTCATCGGGTAGAATATTTTTCACTTTGACACATAATTTCCAATAGTTTTCCACCAGTAGTGTTTAAGTGCTTCAGTTGTTCAACACTTTGCCAACACTTGCTCTTGTCAGTGCTTGATAATTTTAGCTATTCTGATGTATAGATTTCATTGTGGACTTAATTTGGGTTTATCTGATGAGAATGCCATTGGGTATCTTGTTTATTTGCTATATCCCTATCCTCTTTCTTGAAGTGCCTATATCTATCTATCTATCTATCTATCTATCTAATTTAATTTTGTGCCATACCTGGTGGTGTGATGCTCAGGGGTTACTTCTGGCTCTGCACTCAGGACTCACTCCTGGAGGTGTTCAAGGAACCATATGGGGTGCTGGCAATCAAACACCAATTAGCCATGTGCAAGGCAAGTGCCTTATCCACTGTACTATTGCTCTGGCCCAAGGTGTTTTTTTTTTTTTTTGTGTGTGTGTGTGTGTGTGTGTGTGTGTATGTATTGGATTGCTTATGTATTTTCTTTCTTGTGGGGATTGGGTCATATCTGGTGGTACTCTATCTCTGTTCAGGAGTTACTCCTGGCTGTGCTTAGAGGAACATATGTGGTTCCGAGGATTAAACCTGGGTTCACAGGGTGCAAGGCCAGTGCTATCTTTCTGGCCCTGTTCATTTTTTTTTCTAATTGAACTTTAAAATATTACAATGTATTTCAGGGACCAAAGCCATAGTATCACAGGTAGCAAGTTTACCTTGCATGCAGCTGACCCAGGGTTTGATCCCTATCACCCTATATGGTCCCTTGAGTCCTCCAGGAGTAATTACTGACTGTAGAGACAGGAGTAACCCCTGAATATGATGGATGTTACCCAAAAGTAAAATAAAAAACATATTTCATAAATATCTACTTTGTTATATGTGTATTGAAAATGTCTCCCAGTCTTTGACTTCTTTATTTATTATATAATCATTTTATAAATATAATTATTAATTTTAACAAAGACACTTGAGGTACACTTGTAGACTTACAAATTTTTTTTTGTTTTTGTTTTTTTTGCTTTTTGGGTCACACCTGGCGATGCTCAGGGGTTACTCCTGGCTCATGCACTCAGGAATTGCTCCTGG
>JAOXYA010077079.1:0-11428 GCA_028565675.1 Sorex palustris
ATTATTCTGCTAAAAATGTTTTGGTTAAAGTCGCTGAAGCCCACTACTCTATTTTCAGTCTTTATACTTCTTCATATCCATTCCTCTGTAATTAACACTTTTAATCAATGCCCACTATTGAAATACAATCCCCCCCTTTTTTCCTTTTTGGATCATACCTGGTGATGCACAGTGGTTACTCCTGGCTTTGCACTCAGGAATTACTCCTGGCGGTGCTTGGGGGAACCATACAGGATGCTGGGAATGGAACCCGGGTTGGCTACGTGCAAGGCAAACACCCTACCCACTGTGCTATTGCTCCAGCCCCTACGTCCCCCCGCCCTCTTCTTAGACTTCATATGAGAACAATTTCTTTGAAGTTCTTTTATATTCTCTTCCTGATATATCTTTTATGACCACTTCTATTCTACTCATCCCTAAAACAGAGCAAACCCTAGTTTTTAAACTTAGAGGTTTTCCCCCACTTCACTACTACTTAGGTAATCTCAAAGTCATAGACAAATAGTTTCATAATTATGGTGATGTATTTTTATAGTTCTATTTCAGAACCCTGTTTCTAAACTATAGATCATTTATAGGCATATATGAGTTACTATTCCAACCAGTCTCTAACTTAATACGTTTGAAATAAAAGTCATCTCACACATCTTAACCCATTCTTTTCTCTCCCATTTGCTACCTTAGCTAATAAAATATCATCTACCTTGTTTTTCAAGGTAGAAATTTAGGGCTGACCAGGATTGGATTTTTTCTTCCTTAATCTTTATATCTAATGTATTACAGTCTCTATCTTTTTGTTGTTGCTGTTGTTTGTTTTTGGTGCACACCTGATGGTGCTCAGGGCAGGGCTCTGGGAACCACTGTAGTGCCAGATATTGAACCCAGGCCATCCATGTGCAAGGGAGGTGCCCTGCCCACTATCCTCTCTGCCCCTAACCTCCATAATTTTATTCTTGAGGATTATCTCTCCCTTTTTGTTTTCCCATTTTACTGTTACTTAGAATAATCTTGAAGGAGTTCTACATCATTCAAAGCCATATTTTTGTTACTTGTAAAATGAAGTTAGTAATAGCATCCAACCCTCCAAAGGTTGAATGAAAAAATGTATGTTACTTAGTTCAGAATTTAGTTGATTGCCAACGAATCATTTCCATGTAGTTTAAGTTCTTAACATATCTTGCTTTTACTGTTTTTTTGTATTTAATGAATCATCTTATATTCCCCATATGCCTGTTGCATATTGCCTCCAAAAGAATGTCTCTGTCATGATCTAGTCAGCTCTTGTACTTCTATCCTCACCTCTTAGTAACTTACCGTGAACAACAGCAGGTTCCTATTAACTAGCCAATTCTTATCAAGTATTCAAGAAAGTTCAATAAACAAACTCATCAATGAAGTCAGTTAATTTTGGGTTTCCATTTTCAACTGAAGGGAAATGTGTATAGACCTGGTTTTGGAATTGCAGGAAGGCCAGAGGAAGACAGTTATAATTCAAACTAAGATCTTTGAAAATCACTGCACTTTACCAGGATGACAAAAGAAGTGAATCATCTGTTTGTGGCTTTTCAGGGACACATTTCTGTTCAAAGGCTACTGTCATAAACAAAA
Source organism: Sorex palustris (assembly GCA_028565675.1). Classification (NCBI taxonomy): domain Eukaryota; kingdom Metazoa; phylum Chordata; class Mammalia; order Eulipotyphla; family Soricidae; genus Sorex; species Sorex palustris. The sequence goes on from JAOXYA010077079.1 coordinate 1,609, forward strand.
GGGTCATTAAATAACACAACAGTCAGGAAAGAAAACTGTTATTTTCCAAACTCTCCCAATAAGAACTGGATGTAGGCCAAGGTGATGATAGTCAAAGAATAGTATTTCCAACAGAAGCTGGGCAAAAAGAAAATGTGCAGTTAAAGAGAGGGCAGAATAGATTTCTAAAAATACCATTTTCCCTTTCTTTTAGAAAAGTTACTGAAAATCCTGATTTCATGCCTACCTACTTAGTAACTAAGGTCTTGCAAGTGATACCTTTAAGATTCATTATTGTATAAATAAATACATATCTTATTATTTATTATTTTAGGTAAAATATTATTTTGGCTTACCAAATAAAACCAAAACACCCAAACAAAATGCTTCTAATACTAAGCCAATCACCAAATTCTAATACCAAATTTTCAACAGTTAGCCATAGAAATATAGGAAGCTGATTACCCATAGACATATATAAAGATTACCCATAGAAATATATGAAGTTGATGACTTACTCAAATTTCTAATGCAAAAAAACATACCAAGATACGTTACTGTTAAAAAATCAAAGTCAACTATAAAGAAAAATACTGAAGGCCTCCAGAGGGAACATATGTAACATATAAAGACAGGTCAGATTTTTCATCAGACATTCTACAGGTGATAAGATTAGAATGCATATTGGCAAACTTGAAGCCAATACTTTAACCTGCAAAATTACTATTCAAATATGATGGAGAAATAAAGGTTTTCCCTGAAAAACAAAAGCTAATGGTGTTCGCCACCAACAGACTATACAACTAAAAATGTTGAAAGTATTTCCTTTAAAGACAAAGGGAAAAAAATTTATATATGACAAAATAGTGATATAGAATCAGAAATATCAAGAATAAAATGAGACAACAAAGTATTAATGGGGAGAAAGGATTGGATGAAATTTGGTTGATCCAAAGATGACAATTAGATATCAGCACCAAAAAGACTATTTGAGACACAGACAGACTGATTCAAACCTTTTGGAAGCTAAAAAAAAAAATTACGAGCACAGGCATTTAGAAATTCATGAAGGAGAACGAGAGAGATAGTACAATGGGTAGGGCACTTGCCTTTCACGCACCCAACCTGGGTTCAGTCCCAGGCATCCCATACAGCTCCATGAGCCAACCAGGACTGATTCTGGAGTGTAGAGCCAGGAGTAAGCTCTGGATGTACCCTGGATGCACTACTGGATGTACCCTCTCCCCAATAATAAAAACAGACAAAAAAGAAAAACACCACATGCAAGACATCCAGAAAACAAAAAGATTAAAAACAGCAAGGGGTGGGGTGAGGTTGTGTTGTGGAGATGATTCAAAGGGTAAGAGGGCATGCTTGTTGTATGTGAGAGCCCAGGTTCTTTCCTGGGCTCTGGGTTCTGAATAGTCTCTGAGCACAGAGCTGGAAGCAACCTCCTGAGCACCACCAGCTGTGGCCTCAAAACAAAAACATAAATGATAAAATAGCCATAATTAAGCTTCATATATCAATAATCACTCTAAGTGGATAATCGGATAGTCTGAGCTCACAGTGGGGACAGGGATGTAGCAGCTGAATAGTTTTAAGATGAAAACATAAAATTTGATGCTAGGTAGATGCATTTTAAAAATTAAATTTAGATGAATGGACTGGAGCAACAGCACAGCAGGTAGGGCATTTGCCTTGCATGCGGCCGACCCAAGTTCGATTCCTTCGTCCCTCTTAGAGAGCCTGGCAAGCTACCGAGACTATCCCGGCCTCACAGCAGAGCCTGGCAAGCTCCCTCTGGCGTATTTGATATGCTAAAATGGTAACAACAAGTCTCACAATGGAGACGTTACTGATGCCTGCTCTAGCAAATTGATAAACGGGAGGACAGTGCTATAGTGCTACAATTTAGATGAAAATATCAAAGTGGCTGAACATTTTTTAGGGGAGGGCACTGAGGCATTTAAAATATTTTCATATATCTAGGTTTTTGTTTTTGAGCAACTCCCAGTAGTACTCAGAAATTAGTCCTATCTCTGTACTCAAGGATCATTACATGCTGGGGCTTAGAGAATCATATGGGGTATCAGGAATGGCCATGTGCAAGGCAAGTGTCCTACCTACCTGTACTCTCTTTAGCCATGGTGATTTCTTTTTCATTTATTTTTTTTGGGGGGGGGGTGTTGGGTCACCACCAGCAATGCTCAGAGGTTACTTCTGGCTCTGCACTAGGCTGTGTGTAGGCAAGTGCCCTACCTGCTATACCTGCAGAGGACCCCCAACACCGATTTATTTTTGAAGAATTAGATAACAAGATTAGAATTTCTTTAATGTTAACTTTACAGCCTTTCTTAAAATATAATGCAAGATAGGGAATGCCCTGCCACAGAGGCAGGGTGGGATGGAGGGGAAGGGGGGAAGGGGGGCGGTCCCATAGAGGCTCCCGCAGGTGGGAGGGGGCCTCGAGGCGTATGTCTGAGCCCGGGTGCAGGGAGGGGCGCGGCGTGCGGGCGGGAGAGGCGCGGGCTGTGGGCAGGGGTCGGCCAGGGCTGGGACGCGCCCTCTGGCTGCTCAGGCCACCGGCTCGCGTCTGCTTGGGGCCTCACTGGGCTGCTCCTGGCCGCAGTGCTCAGCAATACTGTGGGGCCACGGCCCAACTCAGGCCCTGAGCCACCGCCCTGGCCGCTGGTTTGCTGGTGTCTCAGACCAAGAGGCGAGCACTGTCCGCTGAGCACCGCCGGGCCTGGCCTCCCGGTCCCCGGCTGTCCTGCCAGGCTCACGCCCCTCAGGTCTGCCGAAGGCTGCGCGTCTTCGTGGGGTCGTCCCAGGCCGGGTCCGGGGCGGGCGGTCAGCAGTGCCGTCCCTCTGGCCCTCACTGGACGCGCCCTGTCCCTCGCAGAGAGCAAGCGGGACATCCTGTTCCTGCTGGACGGCTCGGCCAACCTGGTGGGCCAGTTCCCCGCCGTGCGCGACTTCCTCTACAAGGTCGTCGAGGAGCTGGACGTGCGTCCGGGCGGCACGCGGGTGGCCGTGGCGCAGTTCAGCGACGACGTGCGGGTGGAGTCGCGCTTCAGCGAGCACCAGAGCAAGGCCGAGCTGCTGGGCCTGGTGAAGCGCCTGAAGATCAAGACGGGCAAGGCGCTCAACCTGGGCTACGCGCTGGACTTCGCGCTGCGGCAGCTGTTCGTGAGGGCGGCCGGCAGCCGCGTGGAGGAGGGCGTGCTGCAGTTCCTGGTGCTGCTGGTGGCCGGCAGGTCGTCGGACGGCGTGGCCGGGCCGGCCCAGGCCCTGCGCCAGAGCGGCGTGGTCCCCTTCGTCCTCCAGGCCAAGAGCGCCGAGCCGGCCGAGCTGGAGCAGGTCGTGCCCTCCCGCGCCTTCATCCTGGTCACCGAGTCGCTCCCCAAGATCGGGGAACTGCAGCCTCAGATTGTCAACCTGCTGAAGACGGTGCAGAACGGGGCGGTGGCTCCAGGTACGGCGCAGCGGGCCCCTCACCTCGGGGGGCTTCTCCCCTGCCGGGATGCCAGCACCCTCGCAGGTCCCCTCCTGGGACTTAGGGGAAGGGCAGGCGGGAGCGAGGGGGCCGCTGCCTCCTCAGGGTTCCCTGGGGGCTTCTCTCCCCTCTCAGGCTCCTGGACAAACAGAGCAATCGGGGACTCCTGGGAGACTAGAATATTTGCTAGTAAGGATTCAGATGACGCCACGTTAGGGCCCTTTCCTCAGCACAGCCAACAGTTGTCTGAGGCTGAATCCCTGTCACCAGTGACGGTCCCCTGAGTCCCACTAGGAGGGAACCCTGAGCATAGAGCCGGGAGTCAGCCCTGAGCACAGACCTGTGAGTCAGCCCTGAGTACAGAGCCAGGAGTCAGCCCTGAGCACAGAGCTGGGAGTGTGCCCTGAGCACAGCGCAAGGAGTGACCTGGTGGTCCCTGGATGTATCTCATCCTCCAGCCCCCCCTTGACCGAGTAGGGCCAGCCCCACCCAGGCTGCTGCCTACCGAGTGTCCTGAAGTTGCACAGAGCCCACCAGTCCCCATCCTCACAGTCCCTGGTGTCTCACTCCCGGGACTACACATTCACTTCCTGCCCTCCCCACGATGCCAGGGCTGAGCAGCGGCCAGGAGCACTGAAATGCAGCTCCAGCGGACTCCACCAGCACGTTCCGCAGCACAAAGTCCAGGTGGCACCCGTATTGGGGCCAGGGCCTTCCCGCAGGCTCAGCCCACGCATAGTGCTGACCACGACCTCCTGGTCCAGGTAGGAGTTGGGATAGAACTTGGACTGGGTCCGGTTGCTGTACTGCACCAGAGCTACGCACTTGCGGTCAGGGCCCACGTCCAGTCCCTCCACCAAGCTCTGCACGAAGACTGAAGCAGCAGGAAGCCACCGCACCTCCCTGAGGTGAATGTCAGGACAAGACCATATCCCTGAGGTGAATGTGGAGACAGGACAGCCTTCTAAGGTGAATGTCGTGACAGGACCACCTCCCTGAGGTGAACGTCGGGGTACAACCACATCCCTGAGGTGAATGTCTCTACAGGACAGCCTTCTAAGGTAAATGTTGGGACAGGATTAAAAGAACCATCTCCCTGAGCTGAATGTTGGTACGGACCACCTCCCTGAGGTGATTTTCGGACAGGACCACATCCCTGACATGAATGTTGGGACAGGACCATCTCCCCGAGTTTAATGTCGGAGTACAACCATATCCCTGAGGTGATTGTCGGTAAACAACAGCTTTCTATGGTGAATGTCAGGACAAGACCATATCCCTGAGGTGAATGTGGGGACAGGACAGCCTTCTAAGGTGAATATCAGGACAGGACCACCTCCCTGAAGTGAATGTTGGTACAGGACCACCTCCCTGAGGTGAATGTCGGAGTACAACCACATCCCTGAGGTCAGTGTCTGTACAGGGCAGCCTTGTGAGGTGAATGTCAGGACAGGATAAAAAGGACCATCTCCGTGAGGTGAATGTTGGTACCGATGACCTCCCTAAGGTGATTTTGGACAGGACCACATCCCTGACTTGAATGTCGGGACAGGACCATCTCCCCTAGGTGAATATCAGGGTACAGCCATATCCCTGAGGTGAATGTCGGTAAATGACAGCCTTCTGAGGTGAATGTTGTGAGTGGACCACCTCCCTGAAGTGAATGTAGGGAAAGGATCACCTCCCTGAGGTGAATGTCGGGACAGAACCAATTCCCTGAGGCGAATGTTAGGACAGGACAATCTCCCTACAGTGAAATTCGGGACAGGACCACCACCCACAGGTGAATATTGGGACAGGACCACCTTCTTGAGGTCAATGTATGAGAACAACCACATTCCTGAGGTGAATGTTGGTATAGGACAGCATTCTGAGGTGAATGTTGGGAGAGGATCAACATGACCCTACCTCCCTGAGGTGACTATTGGGAGAGGACCACCTCCCTGAGGTGAGTATCAGGTGCAACCATATCCTGGAGGTAAATGTCAGTACCAGACAGCCTTTTGTGGTGAATGTTGGGACAGGACCACCTCCCTAAGGTGAATGTTGGGACTGGACAAACTCACTGAGGTAAATGTTGGCACAGGACCACCTACCTTTGTGACTGGCGGGACAAGACCACCTCCCTGATGTGAAAGTCGGGTTACAGCCACATACCTGTGGTAAATCAGTACAGGACAGCCTTCTGAGTTGAATGTTGGGACGACAAAAAAAAAAAAGAATGTTGGGATTGGACCACCTTCCTAAGGTGAATGGCGAGACAGGACTACCTCCTTTAGGGGAATGTCAGAGTACAACCACATCTCTAAGGTCAATGTTGGTACAGGAGAGCCCTTTAGTTGAATTTCCGGAAAGGACCACCTCCCTGAGGTGAATTTCAGACAGGACCACCTCCTGAGTTCATTGTCGGGGTACAACCATATCCCTGAGGTGAATGTCGGTACAGAGCAGCCTTCTGATGTGAATGTTGGGATAGGACCATATCCCTGAGGTGAATGTCAGGAAAGGACCACCTCTCTGAAGTGAATGTCGGACAGGATCACCTCCCTGAGGTGAACGGGATAGGACCAACTCTCTGAGGTGAATGTTTGAGAGGACCATCACCCTAAGATGAATTTCGGGACAGAACCACCACCCTCAGGTGAATATCAGGACAGGACCACCTCCTTGAGGTAAATGTCGGGGTACAACCACATCCTGAGGTGAATCCCAGTACAGGACAGCCTTCTGAGTTGAATGTTGGGACAGGATCAACAGGACCACCTCCATGAGATGAATGTCGGGACAGGACCACCTCCTTTAGGTGAATATCAGGGTACAACCACATCCCTCACACGGCAGAGTCTGGCAAACTCCCCGTGGAGTACCCAGTATGCCAAATACCAGTAACAATGATGGGTTTCATTCTCCTAACTCTGAAAGAGCCATGAATATGGCACTTTTAAAAAAAAAATCTCAGGACTAGGACAAAGGAGACGTTACTGGGGTCTGCTTGAGGCAATTGACGAATAACAGGATGGTCATGATCGTGAACCACATCCCTAAGGTGAATGGTTGTACAGGACAGCATTTTGAGGTGAATTTCCAGACAGGACTACCTCCCTGAGGTGAATTTCGGACAGGACCACCTCCCCGAGGTCAATGTTGGGGAACAACCATATCTGTGAAGTGAATGTCAGTACAGAACAGCCTTCTGAGGTGAATGTTGGCTCCCTGAGGTGAACAGGACAGGACCAACTCTCCAAGATGAATGTTTGAGCAGACCACCTCCCTAAGGTGAATGTCGGACAGGACCACCACCCTCAGGTGACTGTTGGGACAGGACCACCTCGTTGAGGTAAATGTCTGGCTACAACCACATCCTGAGGTGAATGTCAGTACAGGACAGCCTTCTGAGGTGAATGTCGGGAAAGGATCAACAGGACCACCTCCCTGAGGTGAATGTTGAGACAGGACCACTTCCCTGAGGTGACTGTCAAGACAGGACCACTTCCCTGAGGTGAATATCAGGTGCAACCATATCCCTGAGTTGAATGTCGGTACAGGACCGCCTGCTGAGGTGAATGTTGGGATAGAACCACCTCCCTTATGTGAATGTCAGGACAGGACAACCTAGCTAAGGTGAATGTTGGGACATGACCACCTTCCTGAGGTGAATGTTGGGACAGGACCACCTCCCTCAGGTGAATGTCGGGACAGGACCACCTCCCTCAGGTGAATGTCGGAACAGAACTCCTTGAGATGAACATCGATGGACATCTCTGAGGTGAATGTCTGTACAGGACAGCCTTCTGAGGTAAATGTTGGGACAGAATAAAAAGAACCAACTCCCTGAGGTGAACCTTGGTAAAGGACCATCTCCCTGAGGTGAGTGTCGAGACAGGACCAGCTCCCTGTGGTGAATTTCAGATACAACCATATCCTTGAGGTGAATTTCGGTACAGGATAGATTTCTGAGGTGAATGTTGGGACAGAACCACCTCCCTGAACTGAATTTCGGGACAAGATCACCTCCATAAGGTGAACATCAGGATAGGACCACCTCCCTGAGGCGAATGTCGTGACAGGACCAAGTCCTTGAGGTGAATGTCAGGGCGCAACCACAACCCTGAGGTGAATGTTGGTACAGGACAGCCTTCTGAAGGGATTGAAGGGACAGGATCAACAGGACCTCCTCCCTGAGGTGAATGTTGGGACAGAACCACCTCCAGAGGTGAGTGTCAAGACAGGAACACCACCCTGTGGTGAATATTGGGACAAAACCACCTACCTGAGGTGATGTTGGGACAGGACCATATGCCTGAGGTGAATGTCTGGATACAACCATATCCCTGAAGTGGATTTTGGTACAGGACAGCCTTCTGAGGTGAAATGGGTTAGGACCTCCTCCCTGAGGTGAATGTTACAACAGGACCACCTAACTGAGGTGATGTTGGGACAGGATCATATGCCTGAGGTGAATATAGGGGTACAACCATATCCCAGAGGTGAATGTCGAACAGGACAGCCTTCTTAGGTGATTGTTGGGACAGGACCACCTCCCTTAGGTGAATGTCGGGGTAGGACCATCTCCCTTAGGTGAATGTCAGGACCTGACCACCTCCTTGAGATGAATGTCGGGGTACAACCACATCCCTGAGGTAAATGTCAGTACAGGACAGCCTTTTGAGGTGAATTTCAGGACAACACCACCTCTCTGAGGCGAATGTAGGAACAGGACCACCATTCTGAGGTGAATCTTTGGACAGAACTATCTCTTTCCTCTGATACCATTTATGGTTCCTCAGAATTGTTGTCATTCTCATTGTTTTTAAATAATTATTTTTAACATTAATAATGTTTCAATCTTAAGGCACCTGATTTACATAGTGACTCATAGTTGAGTTTCAGGTGAGCAATGTGCCATCAGCAATTCCCCCTCCAGTGACAACTCCCCTCCAGTTTGCCCCCTTGGCATTCTCATTGTTCATTTGGGCTGTTGTGATTTGAAACTCCTACTTTTGAGTGTCTCTGTGATTAGGGCTCACTCCTGGCTGACTCAGGGGAACACATGTGTGTCTGTGTGTGTGTTGTGTGTGTTGTATATGTGTGTCTATATGCACATGCCTGCTTGTTTGTTCAATGCTGGGGATCAAACACAGGTGGGCCACATTGAGGCGATTGCCCTCCTCACTGTACTATTGCTCCAGCCCAGACACCCATAGATATGCCCCCTGCACCTCCCACCTTGTGTGCTCAAGCACCACCCCAGTACCCAGGTCCAGCTCTTCTTATTCCCCCTTGGTGTTTTTCCTTTTCTGTTTCTGGGCTATAAGAGTGGGTTAGGGCCCCAGTGCTCAGGAGGAACTATGCTCAGTGAAGAGTCGAGGTGCTGAGAGGGGCGGCTCATTGAAGAGAACCACGTCTGTACCAGGGTGAAGAAGGGCACTGGCATGTCGAGAAGCAGGAACAGGATGTCTTGAAAGTTATTTGTGGGTAGGGCCTTCCTGGGCCGAGCGCTGTCCAGAGAACAGGGTGGTTGTTCGAGGAGTGAAATCGGCCTCATTTCCCCACACTGCATCTCTGTGTGTGTCAATTGTGCCTTGTATACACATATGTGCATGTGTATATGTGCATTCTGTGCATGTATGTGTGTATACGTGTGTGTGGATGTGTGGCTTTATGGGCATGTGTGTGTGCTTGCATATGAGCACATGTGTGTATGTGCTTGTGTACCAATTTGTGTGTATGTGAGTGCACGGGGGCTTGTCTTTTGGTCTCTCCATGGCCTTTGCTCACTGGAACTCTCTGGGTGCTGCTGAGTTGCTGGATCCTTGGGGTGTGGGTCCCAGGCCTGGGCTCTGTGCCAGTCGGTCTGTCTCTCACCATGGGCAGAACCCAGGGACCCAGACTCAGGGTCAGAGGGGAGGTGGGCTTATCTGCGGCACATTGACTCCTTGATGCTGAGAGTGGGGGTCCCGGGAAGGGACACCAACAGTTACCTTCGGTCCGCAGGTGTGGGCGGCAAGAGGGATGTGGGTCTTCCTCATCGACGGCTCCCAGGCCGCGGACCCCGAGTTCCAGCACATCCGCAACCTCCTCGAGAGGCTGGTGGGCTTCCTGGACGTGGGCTTGGACACAACGCGTGTGTCGGTCGTCCAGTTCAGCAAGGACCCATGGGTGGAGTTTCTGCTCAACACGCACTCCAGCAAGGAGGAGGTGCTGGGTGCCGTGAAGATACTGCGGCCCAAGGGCGGCCGGCAGGTGCACCTGGGCACAGCCCTGAAGTACGTGACCAGGAACATCTTCAGGAGGCCCCTGGGCAGCCGCATCGAGGAGGGCGTCCCCCAGTTCCTGGTGCTC
>JAOXYA010077093.1:0-11428 GCA_028565675.1 Sorex palustris
GATCATTGTATAATTGAAACCCAAGCACAAAAATTTGTAAGTCTACAACTGTACCTCATGATGTCTCACTAATAAAATTTAATAAAAAAATGAGTTGGTGCTCCTTTCTCTATCTGAGCTCCCCTTTCCCCTAGCATGTCTGGCTGACCTCCAAGCCATGGAGCAACTGTTGGAGGGATGGGTACTTGATCATTGTATAACTGAAACCCAAGCACAAAAATTTGTTAGTCTACAACTTTACCTCATGGTATTTCACTAATAAAAATTTTTTAAAAAATGAGTTGGTGTGTTCAAATTCCTAGCTCATATTATTGCCTTTATTCTTTGAAATACTCTAGACAATTTTGCTCTCTATATGACACAAGATGTTAATAGGTGATGGAGTAAAAAATTATAGAAAAATTGTAGTGAAAAATTATACAAAGTTAAATAGTAAATAGCACTGCCTGCCAATATAAATAGCTATGACTGGTAAATAAGAAAAACAAATGTCAGAAATTTACATTTTTCTAAACAAAGATGAGTAGAAACAGCACATATTTACCACAAATACTCAGCAATATAATTGCCAATTGCATCAAACAAACAGAATCTACATCTTCATTAGATGTTATGATCTAAGTAAGACAGTTTTTCAAATGACATTGATTTGCCATTAATAATGTATATCATGAAACCAATATAAAAATTCCTATATATTCCACTAATATATTTATATAAGTATGAACTTTAGGGGCAAAGTGGGTAGGGCGTTTGCCTTGCACACGGCCAACCCGGGTTTAATTCCCAACATCCTATATGGTCTCTTGAGTAGGAGTAGGAATAGGAGTAATTCAGGGGTAATTCCTGAGTACAGAGACAGAAGTGACCCCTGAGCATTGCTGGGTGTGAGTCCCCCTCACCCCCCAAAAAAACCATTAGAAGTCAAAATAAATCACTTTGTCATTCAAGTTAGATATTGGATATCTAACCTTATGCCATGTTTATGGAAATATGATATCAGACCATGTACTCTTTTGCCATGTTTGTCAAAGTCAGATATCAGAACATCTAAAATTCTGCTATGTTTGTCAAACTCAAACATCAGACCATCTAATATTGCCATGTTTACCAAAGACAGATATCCGGGCACCTAAAGTTTTGCCCTGTTTATCAAAATCAAGCACTGGAGCATTGGACACTTTGCCATGTTGATCCATTTTAAGTGCTCACAGAATGTGGCTTGAAATTGACTCCATTTCTAGTGGATTTTCCTGAGTTAAGATACATAGCTTTTGTGACCACGTGATTTATTGTATATGGTCATGTCTAAGTGACAGTACTTATGTTTAAATCATTCATACTGACTTTGGAAAAGAATGAAGTCCAAACTGGTTGTGGTGGGCTAGGTATTATTTATCCTATGGCACTGTTCTCAACAGGCTGGTTAGTGTGTCCTTTCTAGCTCAGATGAAGTGCCAAGAATGCTTTAGGGCATTAGTCTTCACAGTGGTGAACATGTTCAGGGGGTTGCAACCATTCAAGGAATCACCCATATATACGTGTAGGCATTTGGTAACATGCTATATTTCTTCCTGGTACAATAAACTTTTGGCCTGAAATGGCTTAAACATGTTTCCCTGCCTGCTCATGCAACTCGGTGAGGGAGGGAGCTCATGGACTCCTGCAGAGGTGATTGTTGGTGCGTTTGAAGAAGTCTTGGTTGTTGTGCTGGTTTTTGCATTAGACTCTATAAGAAATACTTCACCAAGTTTGTGTAGAGAAACTCAGTGAAGCAGGTGTGTAGCTGTGGTTGAGAATAGTTGAGGCTGAGAGAGTAGCAAGGGCATAGGGAAAAGAGATAAAGAGAGAGGGAAAGGGAGAGAGAGAGAGGGAAAGGAAAGAGAGAATTTCATACCTCTCTGTGGCATGGATGTAATAAATCATGTGAAACAACACCCTTACCTCCCATGGCTGCTCTGCTGGTTTTTTCTTTGCACTGCTTAAAATATCAGATCCAGAAACCTGGTCTCGACCATGTGCTAGACATGTGGTATAGCTGCCAGAATTTGCAGTCATACAAAAATGCTTCTTGTAGTGCATATGCTCACACTGGTTCATGTTTTACACCTCCTCTTTCATAATTCATCCCTCTCTGGTTTACTTAAGACAGAAGACTACATGCATTCACCAGAGCCTTCTGTAGTGTATTGACTCTGTATGTGCAGACCTGCAGACTTAAAAATACACCAACCTGAAACCAGAGGGTTGGTGTACTACAGGGATTAAGATGCTTGCCTTACATGCAGCAGACCCTGGTTCAATCCCCAGCACTACATCTAGTCTCCTATGCATTTTCCAGGAGTTATCTCTGAGAAGAGAGTCAGGAGTAAATCCTAACCACAAACATGTATGCCCTCAAATGTTCTACCTCCCAAAGCATAAAAATGTATCTGTGGTTCACTCCATGATTTCTATATAAAGAGGTGCCTAATATCTAGTGTCTATAAAATGAAGAGTACTAATTTATCTGTAGCTGATAAGCCATTGAACATTTTGGGTAAGAAGTTGCAAAAAGAAACCAAAAATGAGGCATAACAGCACATAACAAGGGCCCAACTTGTTACTCAGGATTGCCATTTATGTGCCTGTGCATTTTTCAACTCTCCAAAATTCACCACGAGCATACAAAGACATTCTAACTTTAGTCATATAGCCACACAAAAATATACAAGAAACAACTCCAGACGCAAATGTCACAATGGGAAAGCGACGCAAAACCTCTCCATGCTGAGTGAGTGAAGATAGTATTCTGGAAGACCAACCAGTAATAATGAGCTATGTAGTCTCTTGGATAAGAAATTTAGAGACTAAATATTGAGGATGTTTAAGGATTTCAAAGAAGCAATGAAACAGACAGCCGATAAAACACAAGAGGATATGAGAGCAGAAATGAGGAAACTACAAACAGAAATGACAGAACTGAAAGACTTAGTAGGTTAAATGAAAAACTCAGAGTCACAGCTGTTGAAGACAGAACAAGTGAGCTTCAAGAAGTAGCCACCAGACAATAGCAGAAGATGTAAAAGCCTCAAATAAATGAACAGCTGACAAGAGAACTTTGGGATGAATTCAGTGGAACAGCTTAAGAATCATTGAGGTCCCAGAGGGCCAGGAAGGCAATTCTGGTGAAGAAGCAACAGTCAATGACATCACTGTGGGAAAGTTCCCAGAGGAGCAGAGTGCATGCACCCATATCCAGGAGACTTTTAATATTATTAGCTCAAGGAAATCCAAATAAAAATACTCCAAGACACATTCTAGTCAGAAAGATGAAAACTTGAGACAGAATATTGAAAGCATCAAGATTGAAGAAGGAAATAATATACAAAAGAGCTTCATTAAGATTTACAGCAGATTTATCAAATAAAAACTTCTAGGTCAGGCCTGAAAATAGTGATGGGATGTAGAGAAAAAGCTCAAAGCAGTGAACTCCTCACCAAGAATACTTTACTGAGTCAGACTCTCATTTAGATTTGAAGGAACAATACACAACTTCTTAGAAAAACAGCTCAGTAACTTCATAGATTCAAAAACATTTATATAAGAAAAACTAAAGGGGTTTCTTTAAGACAAGATGACTCCCACAAATATAATAGAAAAGATGGCACAAAACTCCATGAAATAATCTCTCTCAATGTCAATGGGCTAAATGTACAACTAAGAAACATAGAGTGACAGGAAGCTGAGCCCAATAGCCAGTTGCCTTCAAAAAACTCATTTGAAAAGTTAGAGCAAACACAGACTCAAAATAAAAGCCTGGAAAACATTTCTTCAAGCAAACATCCCCATCAAAAAGGTAAGGGTGACCACACTAGTATCAAAGGACATAGACTTCAGGCTGAAAGTGTATATAAGAGACAGCAAAGGTCATTTCTTAATGATCAAGGGATCTGCACCAGAAAGAGCTCACACTCCTAAATGTGTATGCACTAATAAGATACCAGAAAAATACTTAAAACAATTGCTACTAGACTTCAAGAAAGACATTGATAACAACACAATAGTAGTTGGAGACTTCAAAACCACTCTGTCATTTCTTGATATATCAACCAGACTAAAGCTCAGTAATGTTTCCTTATTTGAAGGAAGAAGTGGAAGAGTGGGGTTTTAGTAGATGTATATAGGACATTTAATCTCCAAAAAGATGAATACACATTCTTCTCTAATGCACATTATCCATGATAGACCACATGCTGGCACACAAAACATACCTATAAAAAGTCAAAAGCATAGAAATCATATCAACTAGTTTCTAAGATCGTGATGCACTAAAAGTAGAAGTTAATTACAAATAAAAATGAGAAACAACTCAAACACCTGGAAATTAATTAGTTCTTTACTGAACAAAAGTAACCCAGAGAGCAAATGAAAGAGGAAATGAAAAGATTCATAGAAACTAATGAGAATGAGGACATAAACTACCAGAATTTGTGGGATACTGCAAAAGAGGTGTTAAGAGAAAAGTTCATACCTAATGCAATCATTACCAGGAAGGAAAAAGAACCCTCATATATAACTTGACTCACAACTGAAGAAACAGCAAAATGACCAACAAAAGGAGCCAAAAGCAAGCAGGAGGAAGGAAATAATAAAACTTAGAGCGGAGATTAATGAACTGGAATCCAAAAACCAAACCAAGACAAAACAAAAACAAAAACAAAAAACACACCAAAAACTGCCACAACAGAAACTACAGAAATTCAAAGGATCATCAGAGATTCATTCCTTTGAGAATCTTTATGCCCAAAAACAAGAGAACCCAGAAGAAATAGATAAGTCCTTGGACTCCTATAGCCTCCAAGGTGAACCAAGATGATCTGTAATACTTAGCAAAGTATAAAGAAACTCTGGCACATCTACACAATGGAATACTCTGAAGCCATTAAGAAAAATGAAGTCATGAAATTTGCTTACACATGAATGGACATGGAAAACACCATGCTGAGTGAAATGAGTCTGGGGGAGAGGAAGAAACAGAACAATTGCACTCATTTGTGGGATATAAAGAAAAGTCATAGTTTGAGAATAATACTCAAAGACAACAGAGGGCCAGGAGGAATGGTCCACGGTAGGATGCTCACCAGAACGGGTGGGGAGTGTGCCATGGGGGTGGTCCCCAACAACTTAGGGGATATAATCCTTCAAAAGGCAAGGAAAACTAAGAGCAGCTTCTGATGATCTTTAAGTTTAATTGACTTAATCTGAAAACCTGGTACTTTTGAAGACAACCTTCATGAGATTAAGATTGGAAGTTGGGAAAGTACTCCTTTCGAGATCTCCAGAATCACTGATTTCCTTAACAATTGTCACTATGCTCCTAATCTTTCTTCCTCCAACCATATGGAAAACTGGCACTGCAGGCAGTATTGTAATTTGAGAAAACACCTACACAAATTCAGTGCAGTATTAACTAGTAAGTATTTTTTAGTGCTGCCCATATGAAAAAAATTTTCATTTCCTTCCCTCTGTGCTAGGACTGTATTAATATCAGAGTGTTTCCCTGGAACTCAGAACTCAGGGGAGCTTTCACTAGAACTCAGGGGAGCTACATCAATTCACTGATTATACATTCAAGAAGGTCAACCTCAGAAATAGTTCCAAAGATGTGCAAACCCCACCAAATTACTATCATTTGCAACTTTGATGAAAATTTAGACTGTGATACTGGTGCGTGATACCAGTTCTGAGGAAGAGACTGCTGGAAACCAGGTCCTCTGACATGCACTTGTCATGTAGACAGTACCAGGCAGGCTCTGAAGGTAAAGTAGTCTGGGGCTGTCCAAGCAACTGAGTGGAGCTCTGACTTTCTCATTACTCATTGCGAGCTGTCATCTCCAACGAATTAAACTACAAAACTATGCCTGTCTGTCCTGCTGGCCACTGAGCACTTTGCTGCTATGTGGGTGAGTATCATTTCCTATTTTCATCTACTTTATTTTTTTTTGGGGTCACACCCAGCAATGCTCAGAGGTTACTCCTGGCTCTGCACTCAGGAATTACTCCTGTTGGTTCTGGGGGGACCATACAATTATCTAACACCCATCCCTCCACCAGTGTACATTCTCCATAACCAATGTTCCCAGTATGCCCCTCCCCTTTCCAGTCCTCCGCCTGTCTCTATGGCAGACAACTTTCCCCATACTCTCTCTCTACACTGGGCATTATGGTTTGCAATATAAATACTGAGAGGCCATCACGTTTGATCCTTTATCTACTTTCAGCACACATCTCCCATCCTGAACGATTCCTCCAACCATCATTGTCTTAGTGATGATGCCCTTCCCTATTCCAACTGCCTTCTCCCCCAGCTCATAAGACAGGCTTCCAACTATGGGGCAATCTACCTGGCCCTTGTGTCTACTGTCCTTTGGTGTCAGTCTCATATTATGTTAAGTAATGGTAAGTCTTAAGAAGAATTTTCCCCATGACAACTTAATATGATCTGTAATATATTTTGTAATCTGTAATATATTTCAGGAGCAGACCTAGTCAGATTGGGATGACTCACGAGTCTGCCATTGATCAGTCCCTTGACCCAGGGTCCTGCTTTATCTCTATAACTCCATTTTCACAACCATTATTACAAGGATACCTAAGACTAGTACCCACAGCGGAGGAGGCAAGGTCGGTCAGGGTCTGTCCTAGAGATCCAGCAGATGTCTTAACTTCTCACACTTTCTCTCTCTAGAAAGTTTAGGTTCCAGTTGAATCCACACCTCTTTAACATGTGGATTCAATTCATAGAGATGACATGTTGGTGGGTTCTGGGAAAGTTCTCAGTACTGAGATTCCAGTGATTTATGACTTTCTGATAATAGACCTTTAAATGTGTTTTGAGAATAAGCAGTTTTCAGTAAACTAAAAGAACTACAAATTTCTAGGACAATCTGTAGTAGAACTAGTTCAGTTGTTGGTGCTACAACTTATATTTTTCTAGACTAAGTCCAGACACACAAGTCAACATCCATTTAACTATACTTATGCCACAAATGATAACCTTGGGAATTCTGGTGTCTTTCTCTTCCATCTGACTTTTCGAAGGTCCCCCTCTTTCTAGGATGCCTCTATGGTACAGACACTCCAGAGTCTGTGCAATGTTTAAAGCCCCATCC
Organism: Sorex palustris; assembly: GCA_028565675.1. Taxonomy (NCBI): domain Eukaryota; kingdom Metazoa; phylum Chordata; class Mammalia; order Eulipotyphla; family Soricidae; genus Sorex; species Sorex palustris. Next base: position 7,155 of record JAOXYA010077093.1, read on the forward strand.
AGAGTTAAATAACAGACAATGATGTTATCAGAGCTAAAAAAACCTATTTCCATTTCTCATAGATTATATTTACTTTACTTTTTTTACAGATAAAGCAAACACCCAGTGCCCATTGCTTCAGGAAAAGATAAATTCTTCTCTGTTCCAAGAAAGAAATGAATTTTAAATGCTGTAAGTGCACTTAAATGTCCAACAGTCAGCCATAGATGCCAACATATGAAATTGAATAAATATGTGGAGAGAACTGTGCGTCCTGAGAAAATGTTGCTAATAAAAGCCACATTGGTAATTCCTTTATTCTATATACCTATAGGTTTATATTTATCTCCACAGACAGGAAGGAAGACTTAGTTGTGCTAAGGAAAACTTGGGCACTGGTGGCAGAGACCTGTCCTGTGCTCTCTTCTGATAGGGTAGCCAATGTCCACATGGCAGATGGGAAAATGATACCTGTCTCCTTCTCGGGTCACCACCTGGCACCCTAACCCAAACTGTCTTCAGGAAGAGACAATCAGGCCCAGGTGTGATGTGGAAGGAACAAAACTCTGCTGGCCCCTTCCTGGGACTTTCAGGTGGCAAATCACTTCATTCCTGCCACAGCCACTGAGACACTCATGGGGGCTGTGGGAGAGCTACAGGGAGGCAGGTGACTGGAGGGAACCAGTAAGGCTTCCACTATATGAGGCTGGCAGCTGGGGACCTGCTGGCATTTGCATGTGCTGCGCCCTCCATGCACCTCCCTTCTTATTCCTCCTCACCTACGACTCTTCTTCTTAACCCGTAGAGTGAGCATACAAATCCTCAATGTGGCTCTTGCCAATATAGGAGCCATCACAATGCCTACTATGTCTTCATGACTAGTTCAATGTCAGGAGAGTTCCACCTGAATATCTCTTTCTGGACGGAGGTCCTGAATTTTCTCAATTTTCCTCATCTAAATATCCTTAGTGTCAAAAAAGAAGCAAACAGCACCCGGCCCAGACAAGGTCAGACCCGAACACCTGAAGAATCTGCTGTCAGTACTCATCAATACACTGGCTTGGCTCTTCACACACTACCTGTCTGAATGCAAGGTTTCATCCCAGTGGAAAACCAGCAGGACCGTTCTACTGTACAAGAAGGGAGACATCCATGACATTGGCAACTCTCGCCCGATCTGCTTGTTGTCCGTCATATGCAAGCTGTTCGCTCGAGTCATTCTGAATAGGATTGGCAGAACACTAGATGAAGGCCAACCATACGAGCAAGCCAGGTTCCAAAAAGGAACGACGACCAAATCTACAAAGTAACCAAGCTCATTGAGATTTCTCGGGAGTTCAAGACGTCACTCTGTCTAACGTTCATTGATTAAAAGAAGGTCTTTGATTATGCTGAGACAGAAGCAGTCATGGAAGCCCTAGCCAAACAGGGTGTTCAAACTCAATACATCAGGATCCTCCGTGAGCTGTATTACGGATTCACCACCAGGATTTCACCATTCTACAAGGAAATAATCATCAACGTAAAGAGAGGGGTTCGGCAGGATGATACCATTTCATCAAAACTCTTCAGCAACACTCTCGAGAATGTCATACGACGACTGAAATGGGAAGGAATGGGAGTGAAGATAGACAGCCGGCAACTACATCACCCCCACTTCGCTGATGACATCATTCTAATAACACCAAATATTAGCCAAGCAGCACAAATGCTGGCCAACTTCGAACGTGAGTGTGGAAAGGTCGGACTACAGCTGAATCTTACGAAGACAATGTTTATGAGAAACAGTCTCATTCCTGACGTTCCATTCACTCTCAACGGAATGAACATCTCCAAATGCAGCAGTTATATATACCTACATCGAGAACTCAACATCACGAACAACCTGGCACCTGAGTTGCGCAGGAGGAAGAGAGCAGCATGGAACGCCTTCAAGAGCGTCGAAGAAATAGCTAAGAACACAAAGAACCTCCGGCTCCAGGCACATCTCTTCAATTCCACTGTTCTTCCTGCATTAACATGCACCTCAGAGACCTGGGTCCTATAAAAACAGGATGAGAATGCTATTTGGGTCTCCCAAAGAGAAATTGAAAGAGCGATGCTTGGAGTATCACGCTTCACTCAAGTAAGAGAAGGAATCCGAAGTTCCAACCTCTGTCAACCATCAAGAATCAGGGATGCTGTCTCATTTGCCAAGGCATCAAATATCAGATGGGCTGGACACATAATGCGATTTGGAGACGACCGCTGGACTAGAGCCATTACCAACTGGATTCCACCGGACGTCAAAAGATCATGTGACCGCCCATCTACGGGATGGTCAGACTTCTTTGTCAAGACCCTGAACGAACGGTTTGAGACTCTTTGTGTTCCTGGAGCGAGCAGACACCACTGGGCTACACTAACATACGACAGGGACGAATGGAGATGTAACTGGGGCCTGCACGAGCAAATCAATGAGTAGCGGGATGTCAAGTGATCAAGTGATCTCCCGCCTGTCAACTTGGGCTCCACCCATGTTAAAACAGTTTGTAGAAGCACACAGACCTGTGTGTTTGCGGTTTGGGGGCCATAACCAGCAGTGCTCAGGGCCAATCTTTCTCAGCTCTATGCTCTGAGATTGCTCCTGACGGGGTTCAGGGGACCAGATGGGGTGCCGGGGATGGAACTCAGGACAAACTTGGGTGAGGCAATTCCTTGAGAGATAATCTCTTATCTCTCCAACCCCAAAACACACATCCTTTATGTCTTCTCAAACTAATAATTTTCTCATTACGAAAGTCCTTCTGCTCCTTCAGCTTTCTTTCCTTTTTGTGTTTTTAGGGTCACACCAGATCATGCTCAGGGCTTACTTCTGGCTCTGTGCTCAGGGATCACTCTAGGCCGTACTCAGGGAACCCTAGGGGATGCAGGAGATCGAACCTAGGTCAGCGGTATTCAAGGCAAGCACTTTATTTATTTATTTATTTATTTATTTGGGCTGGAGCGATAGCACAGCGGGTAGGGAGTTTGCCTCGCATGCGGCTGACCCGGGTTTGATTCCTCCACCCCTCTTGGAGCCCGGCAAGCTACCAAGAGTATCTCTCCACACGGCAAAGCCTGGCAAGCTCCCCGTGACGTATTCGGTATGCCCAAACACAGTAACAACAAGTCTCATAATGGAGACATTACTGGTGCCCACTCGAGCAAATCGATGAACAACGGGAGGAGAGTGACAGTGGCAGTTTATTTATTTAATTGAATCACCGTGACATACAGTTAGAAAGCTCTCATGTTTGAGATTCAACCGTACAATGATTGAACAACCAACCCCTCCACCAGTGCACATTTTCCACCACCAATGTCCCCATTATCCACCCCACCCCCCATCCTAGTCCTTACCCTGCCTCTATGGCAGACAATTTCCACGATCCTCTCTTTCTATTTTGGGGCATTTTCCCACCACCATTCAGGCCTACCTGCCAAGGGCAGATGCTAGATCAATTATTTTCCATTGTTCGTTTTGCACATCAAGCACTTAAGCCGCTGTCCTCTCTCTCTCTCTCTCTCTCTCTCTCTCTCTCTGTCTCTCTCTCTCTCTCTGGCTGCTGCTCCTTTGGCTTTCCCTGGCGATGCGTTTATTCTCATTCATGAGAATTATCCCTCCAGCTGGGTGATGGTTGGCATTAATGTGGCTTATCGCTTCCCCATTATTGGACATACACAATGGATGTCAGGAGTCAGGATACTTAAAACACCGAACACTGGAACCCTGAAGATATGATAAGAGAGCAGATAGTTTGGAACGCTTCTGGGAAAGACAGGATGATTAAGAACCAGCTTTGTGGCGGAAGGCAGCTGTCCAGAGTTTCTTTCTCCCTTGAAATTAAAAGCTTCCTCCTGGATGCTTTCCCTCAAGCCTGTTCTGATGTGTCTTGACATTCCTTTTACCTTTCAGCATCTGGCAGACTTTGTTCCCTTGTGCCCGGCTTCTCACTGGATTTTTTGAATTTTCTCCCATTCTCCAGCTTTCTTTTTTTTTTGGTCTCCATTTGGGGGCCACACTCAGTGATGCTCAGGAGTTCCTCCTGGCTCTGCACTCAGTAATATCACTCCTGGCGGTGCTCAGGAGACCATCTGGGACGCCGGGGATTGAACCCGAGTCGGCTGCATGCCAAGCGCCCTCGACACCAGCCTCTCTGACTTAGTTTTCTTTTTTTCTTTCTTTCTTTCTTTCTTTTTTTTTTTTTTTTTTTTTTTTTGCTTTTTGGGTCACACCTGGCAGTGCACAGGGGTTACTCCTGGCTTTGCACTCA
>JAOXYA010077140.1:0-11427 GCA_028565675.1 Sorex palustris
CCCCCTCTCTCTCTTTCTCTCTTTCTGTCACTGTGTGTGCATGTGACTGTGTGTGCATATGTGTCTGTGTGTGCATGTGAGTCTGTTTGTCTGTTTGTGTCTTTACTGATCATACTTCACACAACAATGACCAATTCTTCACATCACTCAGGTGTCCTACAATTAAACTCACTTTTGACACTATCTATGTGGAGATAGCATTAAATTCTATAGCTAAAAGACTGTTTTAGAAGGCAGCACTCTCAACCCCACTCTTACGAAAGATGTTTTTCCCAAGACCCAAGACCAGCTTGTCAATTCTGTCTCTGATTTCTGATTTTTGGCTATAAATGGAAGGTTACAAGGACCCCTCTTTGGGTTTTATTGGTTGGTTAGAGAAACTTACAGAATTAAAGGAGCTTCATTTATTTATAACATTACCCACAAGTCCAGGGTGCTGGTATAATTCAAGAATTGAAGAGCTAAGGGGTACCACCAGTAGTAACGACAGAATGGAGGTCAAAATGAAGTTTAACCTACTCTAAAGACAATTTTTCCAGCTCAGAAAAAACAAGTAAAAAAAACGGAGTGAAACAAGTAGCCAGTTCACTTGACCTATTAACACTTCAGTCATTTCCAGCATCCCACCCTCTCTCTATGGGCATTTATCATCCATATCCACACTCTGGAGATCCCTTGTCCATCATTTTTCCTGCATGCAGAGATCAAACCCCATGTCCTACGCTAAGACTTCAGGCTATAGACAAGAATATGTTGACTCAAATTCCTGATTTGGGACTATGGACTATAGATCTTATTTGATTCCTATATGCCACCCTTCTTCCTGGATCAGGAACTACACCAAGGACCCTAGGAACAATGCAGTCACCAGACATCATAACTAGTTGCCAGCTTCTCTTTACTTTCAGGAATATGGAGCTACAAACCTGGACTTTAATTCAAGCACTGATCACTTGCATGATAAACTGAATCCTTAACTTCAATGCTAGCTTAGATTAAAAATACCACGTATCCACACAGAAATTTCAGGTTTTATGACTACTTATAGCAACTCTTTTTATGAGAGATTTTTAAATAATCTAGACAGGAAATTCTACTTTTAACCCCATGCATTGATTAGAAGACTTGAATTGATGATTTTCAGACTGATCTTTTTATCAATGTTCTGAAACATAGAACAATGAAGGACCTTAGGGTCTATGAACCAGCAATGTAAAATGGACAAACAAATCTACTTAAGATGTTCTTGTACATGATTAACAAAACTGGGAACTGCAGAAATTGGGGAAGGAGAAAGAAGGGAACATAAGATAATAGTTAATGGGTTTTAAAAAAACACTGGTGAAGAGACTGGGGATATAGATCTACCTCTACAAAGTAACAACTTTAATAGTGATATAAATTATGATACCTCAGTTTTAAAAAGGTGCTGTCATAATTTTAGATTATTGATATTCCTGATTTGCAAAGTGATCAAAAGTATTCTAGCCATGTAACCAAACACCACCAAAAGTAAAACAAAACTGTAAGGCCAAGGAGAGAGAACATCAGCTTCGTAAGCAGAGGTGTTCTAATGTTTTAGCTAATCCTTAGGTAAATCTGAGAAATGGACAGTGTCTTAAGATCACTCTCCCATTTTATGATGAGTTGGTGGCACTGAGAAACTTTTCAGGGTATTGCAAACTGTATGGCTTGTTGTCTATGAAACACTATTTTATTTTTTAAATATTCATAAAGAATTAATATATAATTTAATCACTGGTTTATATAAATCTGTGATATATATGTATATATATATTATCTATATATTACCTTTTTGGACCACACCCAGTGATGATCAGGGTTTACTGCTGGCTGTGCATTCTGGAATTACTCCTGGCAGTGCTCGGGGTACAATATGGGATGCCAGGGATTGAACCCGTGTCAGCCATGTACAAGGCAAACACCCTACCTTCTGTATCATTGCTCTGACTCCTATCTGCATTTTAAAATCTGTGATAGACTTCAACACTGTGATCTGTTATTGTGTGCAATCATAAACTTCATTTCTAAAGTGGTTTTATTGTGATTAAACAGGTTACAGTTTACAAGTAAAATCTAAGCAAAAGATCAGCTTTGATGGAAGTGAGCAATATGGAAATTTTACCACCATATATCTCTGGCCTGGAAAGTGAGAGTAGAGACACCAAAGGACACAAATTCATTATAGTTTAATGTTGGTGAGCCATGTAGTAAAGAGGCAGCAGCCATTGACTCTTTCCTATAAATTTATAAACTGAGATCATTGTTGTTTATGGTTGCAGTGTTAACTAGAAAAGTTATATATACATGAACTTTTTCTTCTCAATTTGACAGATATATATATAATTATAGTTATATTAAAGTGCAGTCTAGCACACACATAAAATAACTTTGGAAAAATGAGATATATTTTATTAAATAGTTTTAATTATTTTTTAATTGGGTGGTGGTTTGGGACGTACCCAGTGATGCTCAGGGACTATTCCTGGCTCTGTGTTCAGGCATGACATCTGGCATTACTGAGGAGACCACATAAGTTTCTTGGGATACTTCTGGTAGTATATTTATGCCACCATTTAAAAGTTTTATAAGTACCTATGCAGGGGTGCAGGCTGGAGCCAGAGCACAGCGGGTAGGGCACAATAACAATAACAACAAGTCTCACAATGAAGACATTACTGGGGTACGCTCAAGAAAATCGATGAACAGCAGGAGGACAGTGCTATAGTGCTAGACAGGGGTGCACTGGTCTAGTGAGAGAAAAAATTCCTAGTCTCATGCATGCAAAGCCTATACTCCATCCCCCCATCCCCTTGAGCTATATTCCTGCCCCCCTGAAGTAGTTTTTAAACACATTTTCTCTGAAGCTTTTTCTTGTCACTACAGGAATGATTAGATTAGAGAATCTCTTTTTTTTTCTGTTACATCTCTAATGTTTGACAGAAATCAAAAGACAAGGGAGGTCTTATCTGAATTATGGAGGCCTAGTCAAGTATATACAGCAGCCCTTTGATTATGTATGACTTGAACACAAGTGTGCCGTGGTATATTTCTTTAATGCTGAGTGTGATATCCATTCCCTTTTTAGCCTTTTAAATACCTTAATAATAATTGGACTACTCCAGGACTGGTATCAATTTTATCCTTTAACTCACATTAATAAAGAAGGGAAATTTTTAATGAGCGATCTGCCTATCCTACTGGGTTTCAACTGACAAAATTCTGAGACATCTTCATTCTAGAATCCATGAGTATCACGTTAATTAATGTTAAATTTCAGACACCTCTCATAGAAGTGAAAAAACATTTAATTTCCTCTCCCCATGTTTCTATCCTGATATTTCCTATATCTGAAGAAAGCAGTATAGGAAATATTTATATGGAAGTCTGTTGGAGCACACAGTTATATTTTCCTAAACAGAATTTTTACTGGGAGCATTAATAGATGTGGTGCATTAATAGATCTGGAGTGACATGTTGGTGAAGGTAAGAAAATGTTTATTTTTCATATTATTCCTGGTGAAATAGAAAAGGACAGTTTCCACAGAGAATGACAGCGAAGTATAGTCAGAAGTATGAAACAAGAATCTGTCTTCTTACTCTTATTTCCTTACTAAAGAAAATCTTAGTAGCCCTTCCTTTTTTTAAGTCATACAATTATCTTTGTCATTATTAACCTTTTTCTCCTCTTCTTTGTACTTGTCTAAATTAGTATCTGCTACAGATACTGAAAAAAGATTTATTTCACCAACTGAGACTTTTATATGTCAGAGATGGTAAGACCATTCTAGCCCCTGGAATGTGCTCCAAATATAGCCACTTGACTTGTTCTTGGTATTTGACTCATTCTATCCAACCTCCTTCCAGGATATTTCTCCCTATATAAACAAGCTTTTCTGCCTCTTTTCTATTCTAAAGAATGGTGTACTTTTAAATTTATATCCTTTCTATTCTCTTATACTAAAGTGGAGGAAAGAATTTCCTCTTTTAATTGGGTTAACAAGTTTACAAAATCCTGCCATTTTTACTCCCACCTTCCTGTAGAGATTTTTGTGTTGGACCTTACATTTTATATTCCTCCCCCACTTTTTTTTGGAAGCAATCTTTTCTCATACCATTAAGGAATGAGTCACAGGAAGTACCTTGAGGACCAACTTGAGTAGAATGCATCATTCTGTTTCAAAATTGGCCCCTTGCTTCAATTGAATCAGTGAGTCAAATGAAATGTGTATTTTTGACTCTCCTTTCTTAGGATACTTTATTCCTCATAAAATTCCTTGATTTTTTAAGAACATGCACCCCTAGAGGACCATCTTTTATAGTTTTTTAAAAAACATATTCATATGTGATGTTTTCCATAGAGTTTACAGAATTTGAACTTTCAAATCATGATTTACGCTGAGTCATTTTAAATGAAAGATTTTCATGATGCAAGAAGTTAGTTGTGTCTTTGAGCAACCAGAATAGCTGACACATGACCCCAAACTGTCAATTACTCATTGTTCATGTCCATTTCTGAATATTACATATATATATTTTAGACTGCAATCCTTCAAGCTATTCTAACTACCTCATTTTGGAACTCAGGGTTAGCAATTCTAATGCTTTTAACTACCAACAATTCTCTAATTGTCTCAATTGTTTTTTGTTTAACAGTCATGCTGAAGTCTAGGGCCTTCTGCTCTATGTCAGAAGAATTTGATAAAAACATGATTATAATTTGCTTCTGATTTGATTAGCATGCCACTTTGAACTCACCTAGAATTCTGAAAACATCTTGTAATCCTTTGTATACAAATTAAAGAACTTACAAACTTTGGACAATGGACTAATCATAGTTAAACACTATGATTTTGAAATGTATTATGAAATAAAAATATAAACACATCAGGATAATGCATGCAGAGTAATATTTAAAGTTATCAGAAGTTTTCATAAGAAAAGTAGTCAGAGTTTGTATACATAATTTAAGTATCACAGCCACTATATAATAAATTATCTTAAAAGAAAAAATGGAAATATGGCAAAAGTTGTCTTTAGTCCAATTCAAACACATTTTAGTATGTGACAAGAAGTTTCACCAGGATTTTATCAGTACCTTTAAAAGAAATAAAAATAAAATTATATTTATTTATTTATTTACTCTGAAAATATCTGTGTTCTCTCGTAAACATATCTCTCCCTCTTTTTCTTTCACACTTTTCTAAATGAATTTTTAAAAATAAACCTATTTTATTGCTTCTAACACAGCTTCTCCCCCATAAACCCTAAATTTATATTCTATATTTCTACAAGAAAACATACAATATCATATCTGGAAGTTTAACTTTGTTGCTTTTGGTATCAGAATTATTCCTTCTACCTTTTGTAGCCTCACTAGAGAACTCACCATGAACACCAAAATTTACTGCCTGGGATAAAGCACAAAATATTTATAAAAGAGATGTCATACAGAGCTTTAATTTTTTGCCTCTTCTACCAATTAGATCAAGGTTTTCAGAACATTTTATAGTGCAAATTATCATTTATTATGATATGAGACTAATATCAAAGGACAGTAGAAACAAGGTCTAGGAAGACTGATTCATGTTTGAAAACCAGACTCAAGTGCTGGGGGAGACGGTAGTTGGGATAAAGAAGGGACCACCTTTCAAAGATATTTGGAAATGATCACTCTGGATAAGAACTTAAGAACTGCATGCTGAAAGTAAACAGGATAACTTCCCAGTATGTGTGTTGAAAACTATAATGCCCAAAATGAGAGAGAGAGAGAGAGAGAGAGAGAGAGAGAGAGAGAGAGAGAGAGAGAGAGAGAGACTGGGGGAGTGTGTGTGTGTGGGGCGGGAGGTTGCTGGGACATTAGTTCTGGGAAATGCACACTGGAGGAGGGTTGGGTGTTGGAACATTGTATGATTGAAACCGAACCATGAACAGCTTTGGAACTGTGTATGTCATGGTGATTCAGTTTAAAAAAAAATAAGAGATTATTTGTAATCTCAATAAAAATTTTGATTTACATGCAATGATGGGAATTTTAAATTTATATTTAAGTATACTGACCATCTATTGTTTACTGAGCAAGAACTTGTCCACAAAACATAGTGTCTAACACCACAGAGCCCACTAATTTAGGCATCATGCACTCTTCTCGGATGAGGTCACATGCTTTTTTGCTTTGTTTATATTTGGAGGCCACAGCTGGCTATGCTTAGGGCTTAGTCTTGGCTTTGTGCTCAGGGATCACTAGTGATGGAGCTCAGGGACCATGTTTGGTGCTGGGGATGGGTGATGTCAAATCTGGATCAGATGTATGCAAAGCAAGAGCCTTACTGGCTGTACTGTTTCTTCAGTCCTATCTTTCGCATGGAAGATCCAGTATTTAAAATTCAGTGCTTACCCTGTGCTATGCAGCTGCCATTCAGGATTCTCACCAAGATGGCATGAAGAAAAGTACATGAGGAACTAAATTAGTAAGCACAACACTGACTTAAAAAAAAACACTCTAAATTTCATTATTGTTGTTTGAGATAATATTTGTTTATATGTTCTGTATGTTTGTGGACTAATGGTCCACACTTTTTCATTTTGGGGGTTTGCCACGCCACCCTTATCACCCTAAAGTGCTGCTGAATATCTCTTACTGTCTATAGGACCCCTTTCCCCCCTTTTTTTTTATCCACCCCCACCCCAACTTCAGTGAATTCAGTTCTGCTGTTAGGATCTCAGGGTTTGCTTATTTAATTTTATCTTGTAATTTTTGTGCATAAGGACAGTTTTCAGTGAGTCCATAGGGTGTTTGGGTTAATGATGTTTTCTCTATTTCCTTGAAAAACACCATTAGAATTTTTATAGGAATTGCATTAATTTATTTCATTGACAGCAGTGTTTCATTTGGTGAAGATGGTCATATTAACACTGTATTTCTTCTAATCTTTTGAGCAATGAATATCTTCTTACTGTCTTTCTCTTTAATAAGGTCTTTTGATTGCCATTGCATGTATCTTAAAAATAATTATATAGCATCAATTAATTATTAAACAGCTTTTTAAATTGTCCCCTATTTTAGTTTACTTTAAAAATACATACTGTTTTATTATTTGACATTTGATAAGACAGTAGAAATAGCATTTTCAAATTTCTGACAGCTTAGGAATGAGCATGATGAGAAAGTTTAGAAATCTCTGAAAATCAATTTTATTATTTTTTTAACTTTTTTTATTAGTGATACACTTTGAGGTAATTGTAGACTTACAAATTTTTGTGCTTGGGTTCCAAATATACGATGATCAAGTACCCATCCCTCCACCACTGCCCATCCTCCACCACCACTGATCCCAGTACCCCTCCTACCCCCCAGTCCCCCCATCCCACCCTGCCTCTGGGGCGGGGCATTCCCCTTTTTTCTCTCTCTACTTTTGGGAGCTGTAGTTTGCAAAAGAGTCACCGAGAGGCAATTATGCTCAGTCTACCGTCTACTTTCAGTGTGCATACCCCATCCTGGGAGTATCCTCCCAACACCCTTTATTTGGCACTCCAAAATAAGTACCAGGAGGTTCACTCCATAGCTTGTAGGCCAGCCGCACATGCTAGGTGAAAATCAATTTTATTACAGAACAAATGTTCCTTCAATGAATGCAATTTTATGGTTATGGCTGAGAGGAAACAATAGAAAGAATCTGATTAATTTAGAGGTCAGTCAGGCATAAAAGATTTTTAGTTTTTGCCAAAAAACTCATCCAAAAAGTTAATGAACTCCCTAAAAGTTTCTAACTAAATAACAACAGTACAAGAACTCAAATCCAGGTTTTTTAACTACTCACTGAGATTTTTTTTTTAAGCTTAATAACCTCTACTGTTTTTTGGATCATCAGATCTCTAGAAGGTTTTAGTTTTCCCAATTAATATTATACATCTATTCTCAGGCAAATATTTCTCAGGACCATGATAGATATATAAGGAACATACTACAAATATACTACAAATAGATATACAACAAATCTCTGGACATGTCATTTTCCTGTAATCATGTTTGAGTGAAAAATTAAAGAGTAGCTTAGAAAGCATATTAAATGGAAGTAGGAAGCATCATCCAATTTTTGGCATAGGACAAATTTAGAATTGCTGGTTTTGACTTCAACATTAATGACTCAGATTTCAAGGTCCAGTTTTTATATAGACCATGGCATTGATAGCTTTGGGTTTGTTTTCCAGGTGACACACTCCTGTACAGTCTAGTTCATTATCAGGACTTAAGCTAAAAGTTGGAGCTCCTTTGAACATTGAACATCCACTGTCCATTCTATTATATCAGACCCTTGGCTATATTGACCATATTCTATATCATGCAAAAAGTTAGGCAAGTTTTTGGCAGCCTTGGCAAATACTTAAGCTTTTTGAGGCCAGGGGTCATGTGATTCTGCTCTTGTGCAAGAAGAGATCTGTATTTTCCTAAGCAAATTGACTTGAAAGGCATCATTCTGGTGTCCTCTAACAGGGCTCGACTTCTTCAGAAGCAATTCCCATCTGTTACTATACTTTCTGAATAAAAGCTCCTAAATTCTGGCAAAGAAAATCATCACACAACTGCTTGTGGGATTTGAGAAAAACCTTTAACCATCTTTCCCTCTTCCAGTCTTCAATATGTGGAGCATTCTTTCTGCAGAAAAAAATTAGTCTACCTGTTTTTTTTCTTTCTAAAATATTACATAGGGTGGTGGAGAGATAGTACAGCAGGTTGGGTGCTTGCCTTTGCCTGAGGATGACCCAAGTTACATCTCTGGGATCCCATGTGGTCCTTTGACCACCACCAGAAATAATCCCTGAGTGCAGAGCTAGGAGTAAGTCATGAGAACTGCCAGGTATAGCCCCCAAACCAAAACAAATATTAAAAAAAGTTGTATTGCATTCCAAAGTTATCCATGTAATCTATTCTGCAAAAACTGTTAAATTTAAACTATTTGTTAGGTATGTTAGACAAGACAGCAGGTAAGGGGATTTGCTGACCTCGGGAAACTCTCTGCAGTACTGGCAAAATAAAAATATAAAAGCTTCCTGTTTCATAAGGGACACATCTAAGATCTGAGCTTCAGCTGAGTCTGCTTCCAGAGCTTAGATGCTCAGTGATTATGATATACTGCATTTAAGTAAAATGTCAGAAGTTCACCTTGCTCTTGAAGTCTTTCTAACTCCTTTGTGATTTTTCCTGCAGGTTGCTTTCTGGCATCGAAAGCATCTAGTTGGCCCACTGGGCAGAAATTATTCAACTCTGCAAATAAAACAATTATTTGAAAAAAAAGACAACATTGCTCTGTTTCATTTTGTTATTAATGGAAATTTCAAAATGAAGATTATTTATTTTCCTGGAACCATTTGATCATAAGAAAAGAATATTTTAAATATCAGTCAAATTACATCTATCATCTTCATGGGAGCACATGATCTGTGAACAAGATACCATGGGCAGATACATTCAAAAGCGTGATTTGATCCTGACTAGCTGGAGTTGAACTTTCCACATCCCATTCACATTTCCTGTTTCAGATGTCCCACAGTTGGTACTTTGAACCACCCATCAATAAGATATCAGGTCAAAACTAAAGTTTGATATGCTTTTGAAGATAATTTTTACTTAAATGGAAAATTATATAATATCTGATAAAACCTAAAAGGCTATACTCACCGCTTCACCCATTCAGAGGGTTGGAAGCTATCATTTAATTCCCATGGAGTCAATTGGAGGCTCAGAACTTTCATCTCCATTTTACAAATAAGTAGAAGAAATCATGGAAGATTCAACATTTGGCACTAGGACATGTGAAAAATCAATAACAGAGCAGAGGTCAGATCTTTTCAGATTTGGGGCTTTTTTTTTTTTGACATATCAGCTTTAAGGGCAAGGCATCTTGGTAAAGTCTGAGTATCCTTTGTAAGGCAAAACTTCCTGACTTAAACTGCAATTCCTTGAAAACTCCCGACTCTCCTGAACCAACCAGCAGGGAAAAGTGTCAAGGAATTTTGGTGGAAATTGATATAAAATAAAGCAGCATACATCTGTTCCTCTATTAACTACTTATCTATTATCCTTAAAAGAAGCTACTGTTTTATTTAACAAATTTCCCAATAATGTTTTAGAGATCTTAAAATTATTCAGTCATATTCTAAAGTATGAATATTTGATTTCTCACCTACCCAGATTCAACATCTCTTTCCCAAACTGTTCTACTACAGAAATCAGCAAATTAACTTTCTAGAGAAGGAGTAATTTCTTAGCTTTTTCCAATATGGTTACCCCCAGGCAGGGACAAGCAAAAGTGAGTACCAAAACTAACACAACCTTAATTATGAATATCTTAAGTGGTGACCTAATTCCTCCTTTCCCTTTGTATAGATATCCATGTTTCTTTCAACCTCATTGGGAACAAATTACAGATGATGTGTTTGCTCTCCCATCATTTGACCCATATTCACATTTAGAGTGCCTGGAAAACAAAAGATTAGTGGCACTAATTAGAGCAAAAAGATGCTTAGAAACCACCAGGGGTTTCATAAGACGGGAAATGGTCTGGAGAGGCAGGAGATGCAGACCAGGCATCAGCAGGAAGAAACATAACATTTGTTGATTATCAATTGGTATCTAGTGAATACTTGCAGGGGAAAAATTATAGCTATTTCTTTTACTGACTGTATGTTCTACTCTTCACTACTGTTATAACTGATTTTTTTCTTCTTTTAAATTAAAAAAATGTTTTGGCCACACTAGGTGGTGATAAGACTTATTTCAGGCTGTGGGTTCAGGGATCACTCCTAGTGTGCTTATGGGACCATATAAAATGCCAGGGATAGAACCTGATTTGTCCATGTGCAAGGCAAGTGCCCGGTACTATTGCTCTGACCCCAATATAATTGCTTTCTTGAATTACTCATATTGTCTAAAGCATATCTTTTTATAGGCAACATGCTAACAATAGTATTGTCCTTATGGTTTTGATTTAGTCACTATATATTATTACCACCAAAGTGCTCAGTACCCTTCACCATGTCCTTATGTTATTTCTAATACTTATCTTTACACCCCCTGTACCTGGTAATCTAAAATTTAAAATTCAAGTTTGTAATAATTTGATAATGTCTGTTCCTTTTCTTCATTTATCTATCTATCACAGATGAGCAAAATCATCAGTATTTGTCTTTCTTCTCAAGCCTATTTTATTAACATATAAAAGAGTTCACCCAAACTGTTGTCAACAATGAGTACAACTTTTAATAGCTATATAGCATTCCATAGTATTCCATAATATTCCATAGTGTATATATATCATATACTTCTTCATTTTCGGCTGCGATAGCACAGCGGTAGGGCGTTTGCCTTGCACGCAGCCAACATGGCCGACCCGAGTTCGATTCCTC
>JAOXYA010077158.1:0-11426 GCA_028565675.1 Sorex palustris
AGGAAGAGCAAGCAGTTTATTCTGTGCCCAATTACTGTGCTTTTACTTGCATGATCTCCTTGGGAGCCAAGAACAGAAGAAAACTCCTTCCTCACACCTGTGGCCCTTGCCTGCCTGCCTGTCCAACCACTCATAGCCCCCCTCTCCCTTTGCTCTCGGTACTTCTGTGTCTCCCCCTAGAAGGCTGGTTCCTGCCCTAGGACCTTTGCACGTGCTCTTCCTCCACCTGCACTGTTCTTCCCCCCTCAGTCCTCCTGGTTCCAATCTCAGTAGAAATGCTGGATGCATTTTTGGATCCATCTATCCCAGCTGGATGCTGGGAACTCCTGGGTGCATCCTCATTTTTCCTGGCTTCCTGTTTCAGCTGGCTGGGGGGTGCCATTACCAAATACACAGCCCGGGAAGCTTGAGGATTGATTTTCTCATGTTTCCGGAGGCTGCAAGTCCAAGATTAAGGTTCTGATTGACTTGATGAGGCATTTCTTTTTGGACTGTAGGATTCCGGGGGTTTTTGCTCTGTCATAGAGTGAGGGGGGAAGGGTAGGAGAGAGAGAGAGATTAAGGGAGCAAGAGGGCGGGAAGGAGAGAGAGGGAGAGAGAGAGAGAGATAGGAGAGGGAGGAAGAGGGGAGAAAGGAGAGAGATCAGTCCCTCTCCCGCTGAGGACTTCATTGAATCTCAATCACCTCCTTTTAGTCCCATTGGGCTATATCACATGAATTGGGGCGGGGTCACATGCCTTCCATCCGTTTGTCTGTCCGGTATCACCACCACTTACTTCCGGGCCTTGGACTGTCAGCAGGAAACCTGGTTCAGTCCCTCCCTGGAGAGCTGGGCTCAGGTCCCGGTGGGCTCCTAGTGGCTTGGGCCCAGGAGGTTCTGCTCCCCCAGCTCTTCTCCCGGCTGCTTGTGGTTCTCACCTGGACTTGGAGCCTTGGCACCGCACACGCGAGGCTAGGCTTGGGGAGGGGCTGCAGGGGGCGTTCCTAGAGGGGCACCCTCGAACAAGGTCCAAGCCGGTCCAGTGCAGGGGTGGGCCAAAGGACTAAGGGGAACTGCTGGAGGAGTCAGGAGGGAGATGAGGCCGGGCCTTGGAGGGGAGTTGAGGGGTGGCCCCAGCAGCGAATGCTTTCAGGGGACAGTTATGTTGCGGTCTCCCTAAGGTCACCTGCACCCGCTTCAGGATCCAGGGCTCAACGCCAGAAGAGCCCCCACTGCTCTGCTGAAACTCCTCTCACCAGGCCAGTGCAGTGTATCGAGGCCCTGCCCTTCGTGTTCTTGAGGTCTGGCCATCACCCGTGACCCTGCAGTGTCCCAGTAAGTTTGGTCTCCCAGGGGTCAGTGCAGTGCTGGCGGGGGTGGGGGGGGCAGCTGGTTTTGATCCTGATACGGAGCCTGACCCATCACTGCCTCGATCCAGGTGTGCATTTCAGGTGTGCGTCCACGTGGCACTCCAGGTGTGCATTAAAGTGTGCATTCCAGGTGTGCATTCCAGGTGTACATTCCAGGTGTGCATTCGGGCATCCTTCCAGGTGTGCATTTCAGGTGTGCATTTGGGCATCCTTGCAGGTGTGCATTCCAGGTGTACATTCCAAGTACGCATTCAGGCATTCTTTCAGGTCTGCCTTCCAGGTGTACGTTTCAGTGTGCATTCATGCATCCTTCCAGGTGTGCATTCCAGGTGTATATTTGGACATCCTTCCAAGTGTGCATTCCAGGTGTGCATTTGGACATCCTTCCAGGTTTGCACTCCAGGTGTGCATTTCAGGTGTACATTCCAGGTGTGCATTCGAGCATCCTTCCAGGTGTGCATTCCAGGTGTATATTCCAAGTGTGCATTTGGGCATCTTTCCAGGTGTGCATTTGGGCATCCTTCCAGGTGTACATTTCAGGTGTGCATTCAGGCATGCTTGCAGTTATGCATTCCAGGTGTCCTTTTATGTATCCTTCCAGGTGTCTCTCACCTGCAGGAGCAACTGGTCCTCTCTGGGTTATTGGATGGTCTGGGAGTTGGGGTTAGGGACAGAGGTCATCCCATTTCCCGTTTTCCATATCCTCTCCTGCCCCTAACAGCAGGATTTCTCCATTGGAGCTACAGGCATCAATACTGTTCAGACATTTCCTCAATCCAGTCCATGAGCTTTCTGGTTCCTTCGACCAACATTCTAAGCAGTGTGAAAGAGAAGGGGGCTGGGGGTCTCAGAGCCCCTGTAGGAAGACCACTGAGCCTACTGTCTGGGCTTTACACCAGGGCTTTTTCCTCTTTATAGAGGCTGTTTCCACCTCAGTGGTGTTGAGGGTTACTGGGGAGCACTATGCTCAGTGACCAGCTGAGTGTGGGTCTGACTTAGTGCTCAGGTACCCTGGCAGTGCTCAGGGCCACCAGGTTACAACCCGTGGTGCTGAGAGTGGAGGCAGGACATGTGGTACCCGGGATGGGGCTCAGGACCTGATGAAGGAGACACGCACTGTCTCCTGATCCCTTTTTTCCTTTCCTGTACCTGTCTCAATATATCGTGTCCGGGGAGTTCAGATTTTGCCTTCAAGAGAAGGTTCCAGAACAGCAGAGACACTCAGGCTATGGAGATGCTTCTTAATTGGCCTCCCCCTGCGGACTGGACGGCTCTTCCCATTTAGACTCTGACTCCCCGTGGTTTTCCAGAAATCCTCCAATTTCGCTAAATTGCATGCAGTAAAAGAAAAGGAGGAATCTGATGTCAAGTGAGGAAGAAGAAAAGGGTTTCCCTTTAAATGCTTGAAGTCTGGAAACCTTCCAGAACTTTACATGGGCGGAGGGGGCACTGATCTGATGAAGTATCAGTGCCAGAGTCAGTGAGTCTCTGGGCACCTCTAATGAAGAGAAAACGAATCTGCTTTGCCTTGCTCAGCATTTAAGGCCGAGGAGAAAGGCCCTCAAAGCTCAGCTGCATAGCGAAATAAGGCAAGAAGTCCCGAAATGACTTGGATGAAAGAGAACTAGATGTCCAGGCCCAGCCCTGAGATCAGGCTGAGGAATCCCAGAACTTCTTCCCCTCTCCCGCAGACCCTCATCTGCAACAACAAAGGCTGAGCTGCTCCATGGAATTAAGGGGCGGTCCCCATGCCTCCTATCCTCCCCCCCCACCCCCGCAACTCAGCCTGTGGGCAGATGCTTTGAAAGCAGAATTCTTCTTCAGCTGCTCCTACCTAGGGAGTGGGAGGACCAGAGAGGCTGTAGCTGAGGGCCCGCGGCGGCCATTCACTGCAGCCCTGCTCATGTTCTTGAGTACCACGGAATGCCAGACACTGCTCTGGACCCTGGACTGTGGCTCTGCCCGAGGGAGGAAGTCCCGGGGCCACTGCTATTGTACAGCGGGGAGGGTGCTTGCCTTGCATGCCCACTCAAGTTTGATCCCTAGGATCCCATATGGGCCCTTGAGTTCACCAGGAGTGATTCCAGAGCACGGAACCAAGAAGTAGCTTGAGCATCACCAGGTGTGATCTGCCCATTTAAGAGGGGCGGGGGAGGGAGGAGAGAGAGGGAGAGAGAAAGAGGTAGAGGGAGAGAGAGGGAGCGAGAGGAAGAGAGAGTGAGGGAGAGAGGGAGAGAGAGAGGGAAGGAGAGAGAGAGGGAAGGAGAGAGAGAGGAAGTTCTGGTTCTTCTGGAACTCAACACACACAGCACAAAAAAAAATCAAAAATTAAAAAAAACAAACAGAATAGGAAGAGACTGGTGGGGAGTGGGACTCAGAGGGTGGAGGTCAGAGGACAGGGGGTTAGAGGGCGGGGTGGTGGTATAGCATCCAAGGGAGGAACTTAGGACTGAGTAAGCGAGGGGTCCTGATAGAGACCGGCCAGGATGTGCTGCTGGGACAGAGCTCTGGCCAAGCTGCCTATCCCTGTCTGCTCAGTGGAGAATAGGCTGGAGGGCAGCCAGGAAGCGGGAGACACTCCCCCCCCCCAAACTCGGGAGATCTCACAGTAGTTTCACTGCAAAGTCTCAGTGAGCTGGACCTGGGAGTAAGCAGTGTGGATGGCAAGAAGTGCTAACACTTTGGGAACTGCTTTGAAAGATGGATCCAGTGTGACAGTGTGACACATAACCAAGTGAGGAAATGACTTCTGTCCCTCCTTTGTTCAAAGTACTACAGTAGGTTCTATGAGTCGGGAACCTGGAAGAGTCAAAACCCGACTCAAACTGGCTCCCGCAACTCACCGAACCATCCAGCCATGCACGGGGCTCAGGCACAGCTGTTTCCAGGTGCACATGTGCGGTTCCTCGGTGTTTAGTCACCCTCTCAGTTCCTGTTTTATAGCCGACATCATTTTATTTCTCGAAGGCTGTCTCCACGCAGCTCCGAGCCTGCATGTACATTATAGATGCCAAATGCCACAGGAAAAGGTGTTTGATTCTTAATGGTTTCAATAAAAATCGGTGATTCACCCACCTTAAGTCATCTGCACATCCCTGCCCCAAGTCTCCATGAGTCGAGACATAAAACACCCTGATTAGCGACCCCTGTCATGTGCTCCGTCTAGGGGTGGCAGCAGGGGAGAAGCATGCCCCCCTCCGAATAATTGTGCATGAAATGAATGTTGTGTAGGGGGGAAAAATGATTTACACTACCCAGGGATAATAAGGAAAATTTATTTTTAAATAAATGAGAATTCTGCCATCTCGTTTTTCTCATGTCACAAACTCGGCTTTCCTGGAGATGCAGAAGTAATTGCGGCCATGAGAATTACAGTTTTCAACGGGCTGCCTCACCCTTTCTCAGCTGCAGGACCTGACATCATGCCGAGAAAAAGTCCTGAACCCAAATAAGCCAATATGTTATCTGTGTTCTCTAGTTAGCTGATGAGCTGGCAAGTGCAGAAAGCCACACGGACATCGCTTACCTTCTGGGGCCGGAGAGATAGTCCAGTGGGTAGAACACTTATCTTGCAGGCAGATGCCCGGATTCACTCCCCAGCACCTCATAGGGTCCCCCAGGAGTGATCCCTGATACAGAGCCAGGAGTAAGCCCTGAGTGTCACTGAGTACGACCCAAAGTCCAAAGATAAATAAATAAATAAATAATTTTTAGCGGGTAAGGCATTTGCCTTGCACATGGCCCACATGGCTGACCCGAGTTCAATTCCTCTGCCCCTCTCAGAAAGCCCGGCAAGCTACCAAGAGTATCTCGCCCACATGGCAAAGCCGGGCTAGCTACCCGTGATGTATGCAATATGCCAAACACAGTTAACAAGTCTCACAATGGAGACGTTACTGGGCCTGCTCGAGCAAATCGATGAATAATGGGAGGACAGTGACAGTGACTTTTAAAGGGAGAGACACTCGGCCTAGTGCCAGGTGCCAGGAGCCTAGAAAACCCCTCATAGCAGGTTCAGGTCTGGCCCCCGGAGCTTAAAAAATAGTGGGAGATGAGGGGGGGGAAGTTAGGGAGGCATTGCACTTACCCAACCCCCAATCCCAAATCCAGATACTGAGCCAGGGACAACCAATGACCTCAAGACATCGGGTTTTTTTGGTCTAAAATTAAAAAAGCAACTGCGTCACATTGAATTATTCACATGCAGGTTCAGGGTCGACCAGAGAAGGCTGGGCCACTCAGAGCAGCTGGCTGTTTGGCCTTGAAAAAGCCAGCTGGACTCATGGAAGGAAACAGGCTGAGGGGTGGGGGCGGGGAGAGGCAGGGATGCTCTAGGCTTCCTCCAGTTCCTCTCAGGCTGGTTGTTTACCTTGGGCAGAGGAGCCGGTGCCTGTGTTTGACATGCCCCCTGGGCTGGATTATTCTTGCCACTGAAGCAGCTTCTCCCCCTCAACCCCTACCCTAGTCCCCAGTTTGCCCACTTGTTTGTTCACTTGTTTGTTCACTTGTCCCTCCCCACTCCAGCCAGGCACAGGATGGGTTGGGGGGGTGTCATGTGACTGCCAGGGGCAGGCTCAGCTCCCGCTGGTACCTGGAGAGGCCCAAGACAGCACTTCAGTGGTGTCAAACAGCCTCGGTTCCACGCTTGCCACAGGGACATCTCCCTGGTTACCTGGTCTGAGGCTGCTTCCTCCTCCTGCCGCCCTGCCTGGGGTCTCATTCAGGTTCAGAGGAGGCAGCTCCACAGCATCCTGGTGAGTTTTTAAATGTTTGCTGGGAAAGTGATACCCCCCCCTCCTTTCTCCACCCCTCAGCCCCAGGGCAGTTGAACACGAAGGAGATGGCAGAATTTGCAATGGGTTCAGTCTGTCTTCCTTCTTCCGTGGAAGCGTCAAGTGGGTTTGGTGTTGGGTGATCCTCCTAGGGGCCGCAGGCGTGGGATAGAAAAGGCCCCTCACTTCCCAGAGAGCACATGCGTGCGTGCGCGCGCGCACACACACACACACACACACACACACACACACGTATGCATGCACACCTGCACACCCGTCTCCCCCAATCCTATAAGACTCTCCCCTCCCCCCCATCAGTGCCCGATGCCCGTAGTCTTCTCTCCAGAGCTGCTTTCCCTGATGGAGACCCGGGTTGTTCCCTGAAGTTGGTGCTTTTCGCCTAAGAAGAGGTTGGCACAGCTGTTCTTGCTCTGCTCCCCTCACCCAAGTTCTCAGCACCTGCAGTTCAGGAGCTATTAGTTGTGCCCTTGGAAATGTTCTTGCCGAGATGGGTTTCTCCCCTAAAAACCGAAATCAGCTGATGTCAGTGGGACCTTAGGTGCGATCCAGTAGCAGTTTCGGCTCAGCCACTTAGGAGCTCTCTGGCCTTGACCTGCTGTTGAATCCGCACGCGGCCACATCTTTCCCCATCTGCACAATGGGTAGACACCCGGGATCAGAGCAATAGGACAGCGGGGAGCATGTTTGCCTCGCATGCGACCCACCTGGGGTTTGATCTCCAGTATCCCATATCCCCCCTCCCGAGCACCACCAGGAGAGATCCCTGACCACTCAAGTTACCCCTGAGCATCGCCAGG
Organism: Sorex palustris; assembly: GCA_028565675.1. Lineage (NCBI taxonomy): Eukaryota > Metazoa > Chordata > Mammalia > Eulipotyphla > Soricidae > Sorex > Sorex palustris. The sequence continues at coordinate 6,942 of JAOXYA010077158.1, forward strand.
TGTGCCCCCCCCCCAAAAAAACAAAAGACAATAGGTAGAGCCCCCACTGCAGTGCAGACTGCCCTCGGGAGTGCGTACAGAACCGCTCTCTTCCACCACAGACCCTCCCGTCCCGGATGACCCACAGAACCCCCAAGTTGTCTCACCCCCAGCACCGTGCCACCTTCACCCCATTCCCACCCCCATGAGGTGAGGCAGTATCCCCAGAACTGAGCTGGCATGCCCCAAACTGCTGTCCCTCCAGTCCCCAGTGGGTGGGCCAGATTGGACCCATCTGCCTGCTCTCCTCCCGGTACCCCCTCCCCACGGCTCCTGCCCAAGCACTGTCTCCCCCGAACCCCCATCCCACCCAGCTAGGAGCCACCTAGACCTGGGGGTCCCCATGCCACCAGAACATCTGTTCTACATACAGATTTGGTTACATCCCCCTGCACTTGCCTTCTGTGAGCCCCTGTGCCCCAGCCTGGTGCCCCGCCTCCTGCAGGTCTGCCTCGGCCCCTCCCTCCTCCCCCCTTGCCCTCCCTGACTTGCCCCTACGTGCTCAGTTTTCAGGATCAGCTCAAGCACCATCTTTCCTCCGATCCTGCTATACAGAGAAATGAAAGGCTTGTACCCGTGACCGCAAGGAGTGCGTCTGGAGCCTTCCACACAGTGGGGAGTGTTTGATTCTGCTGATCAGGCCTGAGGGTGGGCACAGGACAAGCCCCACGGGCAGGTTGGTGGCCACCTCAAACCATGTTCATTGTTAGGGTCAAGGAGTGAGGCTAACTGGGTCTCCAGCCGCCTTGCCATGTGATGCAGACACTTGTGGGGCCTCCCAAGGCATCCCTGGGGCCACACCTGGTGATGCTCAGTCAGCTGGGGGAGCAGTTCTTGAACCCAGTGGGGGTGCCACAACAGTTGCACCCCAAGAAGCAGGAGAGCATGTGGTGCCGGGGATGGAACTCGGGTCTCACGCGTGCTAGGCGAGCACTCCAGCAACCCACCCTGCTTTTTCCCTAATGTTTTGAGCTCCCTCCCCAGCCCCTGCGGCCAGTGTCTGGAAACTGTGCAGAGGTGGCATCTGTGTGGCATCGGGACAATGAGAAGGACTCTTGTTCCCTTGGAGGTGATTCCCTTCGTGTGGGGAGAACTGCACTGGGTCCAGTGAACGAATACCGAGATGGGCTCCTCTGCAGAGTTGTTCTCCGCTTCCCGTGACAGCCTCCATGCCCGCCTCTGGGGTCTTGCCTGCCTCTGGGGTCTGGGTTTCTGTAAGACCATTACCCCTCTCCGCCAACCCAGGATGTCACGGCGTGTATGTCCCTGTCCAGCCCCGCGTGACCTGGGAGCTCCGTGAGGCTGACCACAGGGGGAGCGCCGTGGGCATCTCCAGTCCCTCCCTCCTGCTCCCTGGACACTGCTAGCCTGCGCCCCTGTGGCTGTGCCCCTCCCAGGGGCTGTCCCCTCGGTGGCAGCAGAAAGCATTTGCATTTCTGCAGTGCTCGGGTTTCCCAGCGAGGGGGGTATCCGTGGAGCGCTGGCCTAGTTGCATAAATGCTGGCGTCTCCTTTCAGCGCCTCTCCCGGGCGTCCCCTTGTTATTTACTATTCTCTCCCGTGTCGCACGGTCAGCACCTCGCCATGTGCTCACGTCCCTTTTGTTGGCGGGCTTTAGATGGATGGATTCAGGACAGAGCGGAGGCCCTGTAGCAGCCCGCCGGCCCCACTGTGCTGACTGGGATGGATGGGGTCGGGAGTGGGGACACCACCCTGCAGAGGCGGCCGGGAGCCTGCCATGAGTGTGGACGCTGCCATGTGGGCCAGCCTGGGAATCCCGGCCTGGGCTGCTTCCAGCTGGAAGCCTAGGGGTGGGGGAGGAGGAAGTGTGCCCACAGTGGTAGGGTCAACCCCCAGGCTCTCAACGGGGGTGGTGGGGGGACTGCTGGCCTCTCCTCCTGCCTCCGCCCCCTCCACCCCCGCCACCTGGGTCTCCTGCACACACCAAGCAGATGTGTTTCCTAAACTCACTCCTTGGGGCCTTGCTGAGGGTCAGATTGAGAAGAGGCAGCTGGTGTAGACAAGAACATTGGCTGACCTTGACCTGGTGGGGGGGGGGCAAGAGAACCTGGAAACCTCCCTCTCCTTCCCACACCCACCACACACACAGGCCACACTCCGCCTGGCGTACTTCCATTCACATCCTGCTCAGTGACCAGAGCCTGCACCCCCTCCTCTTCCTCTGCTAAGTCTCCTGGGGGGGGTCGAGTCCCTGTTACCAGCACCCCCGTGTTCTCTGCTATAGCCTCATCTCTCAGCCACCGTCCCCTAGGACCTGGAGTGACTACTTACTTACTCGAGTCCATATCACCCACTTCCTACATGGCCTTCAGCTTCCTTTTTGCCCTTGTCACAAATTGCTCCCAGGCTGCCTAGTGAAGCAGCACCGCACACCTTCTCCTACTGTTGGGGGTCAGAGTCTAAAGAGTCTGGGACACTGTAGTCAGGCATATGCCTCGCGGGTTCCTTCTGGAAACTCCAGGGAAGAACCCGTTCCTTGCCTGTCCGGGCGTCTGGAGGCTGACGGCTCTCCTTGGCTTGGGGCAGCATCGTTTCATCCTCTGCCTCTGTTCTGTGACTGCTCTCTGCCCACTTAGCCACTGCATCTCGGTGATTAGGACTCTGTGGCTTCATTCTGCCCACCCAGATATTCCAGAATAATCCACCTCTTTGGGAGCCTGGCTGTACTCACATGTGCTATCACGTCCCTTTTGCACCGTAAGGCAATCAAACCACAGATCTGAGGATGAGAACACGGGCCGGCTGGGAGCCATTGTTTGGCACCTCACAGCCTCCTCCTGAAATACTCCAGAAGGTCCGTAGTCCACTTTCCCTCCTATCTATCTCCACCTCATTTTCCCATGTCCCAGCTCTACTGCCATGAGGAATTCCTCCTCCTGGTCTTGCCTGAGCGGGTCCCCCCACCTGCCATGTCTCCCCTACTCTCCTCTGCATTTCAGACTTCTTCGTCTTTGGCTCCTGTAGTATCTGGCCTGCCACTGTCATAAATAGGTGCTCAATAAAACTTGTGCATGCTTGGCTAAGAATGGCAAAAATGACGGAATAGAAGGAAGATAGCCTTACCTGGGTAAGCCCTAGCTGGGGTGGCTGGATCAGTAGCCTGGGATTCTTCTGTTCAACATATCCCCTGAGGGGTGCTGTTGGCACCACGCCCAAGTCTTATATTCCCTGCCAGTACTCAGGCAGACTCTCCAACCTGTGCTCTGGCAGCCAGGCATGGCTGTTGCAGGAAGTGTTGAGAGTTACCCCTGCAGGGCCACACTCAGCCTGTAGAGGATGGGAAGAGGTGGGGCCACAGCCAGAATCCTTGCTGACTGCTGGGGTGTTGCACAGCCTCTCAGAGGGACTCCAGCAAGGCGGCAGCCAAGTTGCCCAGAGTCCAACCCTCTCTAGAAAGCATCCCTGGGTATCTGTCCCCACTTCCTCACAATATCTCCCAGAATTGTGCCCCACCCCTCTCCCACCCCTCCATCCCTCAGTCAAGGGCTCACTTCCAGATCCAAGCCTCAGGGTAAGCTCTGGGTGTGAGGAAATCTCCAAACTGAGATGCCACACATGGAGAAGAGACCAAATCGGGATTAAAGAACCAAGTCTAAGGTCGCTGAGTGCCAGCTGTGATCAGCCGCCAGCACTCATGTCATCTAGACCCTCTGGAAGGGGCAGCTGTCCTCTTCCCTCGAAGAGGAATCGGGCTGGGAGAGCGGAGGGGGCGTGTTCAAAGTCACTTGACTGCCATAGCATCAAGTCACCAGAGCAAGCACCCAGGAAGGATGGAAAGGAGACCCCAGGGAAAGAGAGGGACGGTGATCATAAAGGAAAACTTATTGTCAGAGGCAGAGTGGAGGTGGGCCTAGGGTTACTTCTCCTGTTTTCAGCACAGAAGATGCCGGGCAGCGGGCGGTTAGTGCCTGCTGGATGGCGTCCGCCCACTCCTGCTCTGCCCTGCTTCTGACTTGAGTCCATCTACTGTATCCTGGGCTATAGGAATGGGGCCAGTTGCTGAGCTGGCCCTTGGCTGCAACCCTCTCCTCCCTTTGGGATTTCACTTCATCTCCTATAACCCTCCCTTTGGAGACTCAAATGTCCTCTTTCGGAGGACATTTGTATGGAGAACCTGTATGTCCTCTTCCTCTGAACCTGGGATGAGAACGTAGGTACCGTCCTCTCAGACAACTGGTCAACTACCTTGCCTTCCCCACTGCATTTCTTACATTTTCATCTTCTTACCTGGTCTGCCCTCTTTAAAGGGAGGTAGAAAAGTGGACGGGCTGGAGCAATAGCACAGCGGTAGGGCATTTGCCTTGTGCACAGCCAGCCTGGCCGAGCCAGGTTCAATTCCTCCACCCCTTTTGGAGAGCCTGGCAAGCTACCGAGAGTATTCAATATGCCAAACACAGTAACAAGAAGTCTCACAATGGAGACGTTA
>JAOXYA010077168.1:0-11426 GCA_028565675.1 Sorex palustris
CAGTAACATCTCCATTGTGACAATTGTTACTGTGTTTGGCATATCGAATACATCACAGGTAGCTTGCCAGGCTTTGCTGTGCGGGCGAGATACTCTCGGTAGCTTGCCCGGCTCTCTGAGAGGGGCGGAGGAATCAAACTCGGGTCAGCAGTGTTGGACGCTTGCAAGGCAAACACCCTACCCGCTGCACTATCGCTCCAGCCCATCATAACAATAAACAAATGTAAAGCCCCTTCTTCGGGGGAAGTTCTACTCAGAGATTAACTCAAGGACAAAATCTCATCTGGGGGTTCAGCATTCTACATAACTAGGAGATTCCCTCATGGTTGGGATTACATCTTAGGGTGTATAGCTTTCTCCTTTCATTAGTAATCCATTTAAACAATCATTAAATATTAACATTTCTCATCATTTTGAATGAACACAGAGACATATGGCTCTTTCTGGGGGCATCTCACTATATATCCCAGACTACAGTTTTCAGGCCAGGTTAGTCTTTCCTGGCCTGAGGAAACCCCAGCAGGGCCCTTGTTCCGTTACTTCTTTTTGAGCCATGACAGAGTTTGTTCCATGACTGTGCTCTTAACTTATTATATTTCTTATGCTGCTTAGCTTGTCCTTTTTTGATGTCAGGGTAGCTTACTGCTTGCGCTGGGTCCATCCTTGTCTCTCAGTGAGAACTCCTTTTAGGGGTGTTAGGAAGGGCAACTGAGGCTTAAGTAAATATGATGGATGTGCAGGAGTAAATATTATTCGTAGTCAATTCCCATGTTACAAAAGCATAACATCAACTGCCTTCCTGTGTCTACATAAAAAGAACATTGCTAAACCAAGCAAAGGACACAGAGAAAAGAGAAAAGCAATATAAAATTATTAGTGCCTGATGGAATTACTTGTGCCTTGGGGGCACTTTTGGTGGGAGTAACCTAAGCTCCCTTAAGGAGGAGCAAGGACAAACCAATGATATCCAACACACACACACACACACACACACACACACACATATCAAGAGTTCAATAATAGTTGAAATATTGAAATGCAACTTTTTAACTGACATCCATTAAATATACTAATGTGCCTTTACATTTTCTGGCCAAGTGAGCTTGGGTAGAATTTTTTTTATCTAAATATTAATTAAGCACCAAAACAAGCGAACGAAAATGAAATAAACTGTAATAGTTACACTACTGTTATCTATAGTTAGTTTATCCTAGAAAGCACTCCTGTTCATTATTTCCAAGTTCTTAGGAAACACTTTTTTATTGCTATAGGTCTCCATCCCGTCCCCCACACAAACACACACACACACACATTGCAGCTCTGTTCCTTGGCCAAAATAATAAATTTCATAATTTCACTGAAAAGTTTACTCTGAGCCATCTAAATAATCACTCATGCCATCCTTCTATATTCCTTTCTTTTTTGCTTTTTGGGTCACAACTGGCGATGCACAGGGGTTACTCCTGGCTCATGCACTCAGGAATTACTCCTGCTCGGGGGACCATATGGGATGCTGGGAATTGAACCCGGGTCGGCCACGTGCAAGGCAAATGCCCTACCCACTGTGCTATTGCTCCAGCCCCTCAGAGGTTCTTTTCCATCCCTCCTCTGCACCAGACCTCCATCCTGCACTCGGGCATCTGGTGCGTGTGCTCACATACCTCATCCTTAGAGGAAAGTGTGTGAAGATTGTTGTATTTCATCCTGGAGTCGTTAAGCACTTGTATAAGAGATTACTAACGTTTGTAACTCCCATCAAATGTTGTGTGTTACTCTTGGTACATCTGTGGTATGGAGTATGAGAGGTTGCTCCAGAAATTCTAAAATTTAGAACACAATTATACAGCAGTTCACTCATGGATGAGGCCTATGCTGCTCTCTTCTGGGAGCTTTATTTCAGAGTCTTTGGATCTTGGCCATTGATGAGATTATATGGCACCAGGGGCAGTTTGTGTGACTGCCAAGCTACTGGTAAACTTGGGAGCTGGGGGGAAGAGGCCCAGTCCTGCTCTGAACAGGCTTGGCAATTCCAGTCATGGGTCCTGCATACCTGGGATTTTCTGCAGATTCACTCATGGGTCAGGCTTGTTGGAGCCTGTGGAGAGTGGCTGTGAGAATGGTGGCGGTTGGATTCTGGAGGGTTTTGGCTGCTGGGGCTCTGTTGGGGTGGGGAGGGAAACTCAACCTGCTCCATCAAGGTTGCCCTGTTGAAGACAGCCCAGCGTGGGGTCTGGACATTAATTTTTTTGTTTTGACTTCAGAGCCAGATCCCTTATACATAGCTTCTCAGCCTCGTCAGGGTATCTGGCAGAGAAACTGAAACCCAGCCTGACCCCTCTATGACAAAAGTACTTGGTGCAAATGGGTTTCCTGGTATTATGTCTAGACTATTCTTCCTGTGCCTCTGCCCTGTGACTAGCCCTTAATTTGGAAGGGCAAGGAGGGAATTCAGGTTCCCAGAAGCTTACACCAACGCAGAAATTGCTTCCAGAGGATGTAGGCCAGCTTGGCTGCTGAGGGACTGGCTGACTTTAGGTGTAACCCCAAAACCAAAAATGTTGGTCACCTCTAGGCAATAGCTTCTTCATTCATAGAGATCCCATTTTCACCTGTCCCTCATCCTTAACTTGGAAACCAAGCTGACATTAGTTCCCCACTCCCCTCTTTCGAAATTCAGCACAATCTGTTATTTGACCAGCGTAAGACTGGAGTAATAGCACAGCGGGTAGGGTGCGTTTGGCTTGCACACGACCAACTGGGCTGATGCAGATTTGATTCCTCTGCCCCTCTCGGAGGACCCGACAAGCTTCCGAGAGTATCTTGCCTGCATGGCAAAGCCTGACAAGCTACCTGTGTTGTATTCAATATGCCAAACACGGTAACAAGTCTTACAATGGAGACATCTCATGTTTCTGGGCCCACTTGAGCAAATCAATGAACAATGGAAGGACAGTGACAGTGACAAGCTGAGCGAATAACACACACACACACACACACACACACACACACTCACACCACACTAGATGAGATCTAATGCAATAGCCACTATGCGACTATTTAAATAATTAAAATGATTTTTGGTTTTGGGGTCACACCAAGCAGTGCACAGGGCTTTCTCTTTGTTGTTTCTATTGTTTGTTTTGGGGCCACACCAGCAGTGCTCAAGTGTTACTCCTGCCTCTGTTCTCAGGGATCACTCCTAGTAGTCTTGGGGGGAACCATATTGGATGCTAGGGATAAAACCTGGGTTGGCTCTGTGCAAGGTAAGCTTTCTACCCACTTTACTACTGCTCTGGTCCAGACCTTACTCCTGGCGCGGCACTCAGGGATCACTCCTGGAGGTACTTAGGGTATCATATGGGTGCTGAAGATTTAATCCAGTTTGCCACATGCAAGGTAAATTCCCTAACCACTGTACTATCTCTTCAAACCTTGAAAATAAAAAATTGGGGGTTGATGTTTTGTGCCACACTCAGCAGTCTCAGGTTTGAATTCCTGGCTGCACTCAGGGATCACTCCTAGCAGTGTTTGGTGGACCGTATGCAGTGTTGGGGATGAAATACGCAAGGGCAAGTGCCTTACCTGCTGTACCTTTTAGGTTCCTGAAATGAAACTTAAATTTTATTTCTTCCATCACACTGGCTCCAATTCAAATCTCAATAGCTTCAGGAGGCTAACTACTTCCATATGTGAAAGCACAGATTTAAAGCATTTCTGTCACTGAAGAAAACTGTATTAGATGACATAGGTCTAGATTATGCAACAGCTAATGGCCAATAATGATAACCAACAATAAATAGGCAGATATCCATAAAGTAGATAAATATATAATTATGAACTACAGTTCATTTGTACATTTATTATGCTATTAGCATTTTTATAAGCACTTTATGTATATAGCATATATAGATATATACATATATAAATTATATATGCACCTGAACAATAGGAATTGAGCCATATGGGAGTATATGGGAGTAGACTACCAGAAATACCTATAGACAAATACTATAAACTGAACTGGGTCCCCTACCATAAATCTCTATGTTAAAAATCTTAATCCTTAATGTGAGCATTGGGGCTGGAATGATAGTACAGTAGGTAGGGCATTTGCCTTACACACAACCTACCTGGATTCAATCCCCAGCACCCACTATGGTGCTCTGAGCCCCAACAGGAGTGATCACTGAGCTCAGAACCAGGAATAAGCCCTGAGCACGGCCCGGTGTGGCCCTGAAACAGAACAAGGAAGTGATCCTTGTTTTGGCTTTGTTTGCTTGGAGTGAGGAGTATGCCTGGTGGTGCTCGGGGCTTACTTTTGGTTCTGTACTCAGTGATCACTCCTCATGGTGCTCAGGGGAACATATGCAGTGCTGGGCATCAGACCCGGATCAGCTGCATGCAAGGCCGGAGCCATATTCTCTGTCCCAGCTCTTCAGTTCCAGGGATGCGATGACAGTTGAAGGCAGAGGACCTCTGGGCAGTAACTAGGTTTAGGTGAGGTCATAGGGTGGGCACTCAGGACGTGCTCGGTGCTTTTATAACTACGTAGCAGGGGCCCTCTCTGACCCCTTCCACTCATTCCCTCTCCCACCCCATACTCCTCCTTACCTTCCCACCTCTCTGTGCCACTCAGGTCATAGCAAGAACGAAGCTGTCTAAGCCAGCCAATGGGCTCCTGCCAGGAAAGAAATGGACCCGTGACTTTTTCTTGACTGCTCAGCCTTCAGCAATGTGAGAAATGAGGTCTCTTGTCAAATCACCCAATCGAAGTCTTACAGCAGCTGGAGCAGATCAATACAGCTCCCAGGTATTGATGAGTTCAGTCTAGTTCCCTTGATTCATGGAAACTGGAGTTTTCATCTTGAAACTGGTCTGGAAGCTGTGTTGTCAGCCTGCCTCCTGCAGCCTCTGCCTGCTTGCACATCCCCTCCTCCCTAAAGGTTTCCAAATGAGATTTTTTTTTTTCTCCTAGGAAATAGTGAAGGGGGGATGAAGGGATGAGTCTGCCCATGTGAAGACTGGAAAGGGATTGGAGGCACCTCCATCCTACTTCTAAGCCCACACTGCCCCCTAGTGTATCTCTTGAGAAACAGGAAGATTTTCTAGGATCAGAAACTAGGAGGCAGAGATCAACGGGAACATTTGTGTCAGGGAGAGCTGAGTAGGTCACACACAAAATCACTCATGGGTGAGGCCTATGCTGCTCTCTTCTGGGAGCTTTATTTCAGAGTCTCTGGATCTTGGCCATTGATGAGATTATATGGCACCAGGGGCAGTTTGTGGTATGACTGCCAAGCTACTGGTAAACTTGGGAGCTGGGGGGAGGAGGCCCAGTCCTGCTCTGAACAGGCTTGGAGATCTCAGTCATGGGTCCCACATACATACCTGGGATTTTTCTGGAGGTTCACTCATGGGTGAGGCTTTTCGGAGCCTGCAGAGAGTGGCCGTAAGCATGGTGGCGGTTGGATTCTGGAGGTTCTTGGCTTTCAGTGCTCTGTTGGGGCTGGGAGGGAAACTCAATCCGCCCCTGCCCCCAAGTTGCCCTGTTGAAGACAGCCTGGAGCGGGGTCTGTATGTTAATTTTCTTGTTTTGACTTCAGAGCCGGCTCCTTTATACATATAGCTTCTCAGTCTTATCAGGGTATCTGGTAGAGATACTGAAACTCAGCCTGAGCCCTCTATGACAAAAGTACTTGGTCCACATGGGTTTCCTGGTATTATGTCTAGACTATTCTTCCTCATTATATCATGCAAAATCATCTAATGGTTTTCAGAGGGTTGAACATGAAGTCAAATCAAGAGTTTGGGGACTATATTTCCCTCTCCAGCTAGTGTGTTTGTTCATGAGCACATGAAGAACATTTATGAGCTGTGGCTCCCTGCTTTAGAGGCTGCCGAGAAAATAGCCCTGACTGAAGGAGATCACAGCTGAGCTGGGGACAGAGGCAGACAGACAGTCATCATCTAGGAGGCACGTGTAAGGAGACAGATGTGCCAGAGTCCCAGGGAAACCCTAAAAGGGTCAAGGAACATAGCAGGGAAGGAAGGGGCAATCGGGGAGGGCTTCCCAGAGCTGGTGTCATCAGGCTGAGAGAACAGATGCACTTTTACCTTCTGCTGCCTTCTAAGGCTTGTGAGCTTGAGGACAGTGCTCAGGGTTTATTCTTCGCTCAAGGATAGTGCTCAAGGTTTGTTATTGGCTCTGTGCTCAGGGATAACTCCTGGGAGTACATAAAAGATCATTTACAATGCCAAGATCAAACTGGGATCAGCTGTGTGTAAGGTAAGTTCTGTAACCTCTGTACTATCTTTCCAGCCTCCAAACTTGCTTTTTTCATGCTGAATAAGAATATTCATGATGGCACCGGCTAGCTCACATTGGCACTAACTGGAACAGAGTTGACAAAGAGGTTTTGGAGTTGAGTGATATGGGTTGGCATAGACTGGCATACATTTGCACTGACTGGCATGGGTTAGCAGACCTTGACATCGACCAGCACAACTTGGCATAAAGTGTAGCACAGGCTGACACACCGTGGCCCTGACTGGCATGGGGACACAACTTGACACTGATTTTCACAGGATGGTGCCGACAGGTTATGTCAATACCCCTCTTGGAGTCTGTATTAGGAGCAGATTCACTTTGCTGGTGAAACAAAGCTCAGGGGAGTAATCAGCCAGCCCCATCCATCCACACAGCACACAAGGCCAAGTAGGGGGGCTGTCAGGTCTAAGCTCACACAGACTCACTCTGACACAGGCCTAACCACCCTCCACTCTCTCCCTCCTCTACTGAGTGCCCCAACCTGGACAGCTTCTGCCACTTCTTACTATCTTCTCATATGAATGGGTTTTTCATTCAGAAATGCTTCAGATTTGTGGAAGAGTAGTCAACTGGGGATAGAGGAAGTTCCCAGAAACTCTTCCCCAATTTCCCCTCATGTTACACTCTCCTAAGACCCGTGGGACATGGGTCCAGACGCAGAAATTCTTGTCGGCTCTGGCAACTGGGTTGTGAGAGTCCCCGTGGGTCTCCCTCATTCCCCGTGTGGGCTGCCACCTTGAATTGGACAGCGGACTCCCCAGGGGACAACAGATGGGAGGACAACCTGGGTAGAGGCCTGTGGACACTTTTGTTAAGTCTGCCAGGAGACACTTCACTCAACCACTCAACCACCAAAAAGGGACAGGCCTTCAGAATGTGCCCTGGGAGAACTACTCAGTGCCCGGCCTCCGCCCAGGCTGTCTTCCCCTCTGTGTCCTGCAGAGTCTGCCCCGTGAGTGTCAACAGGCAGATGATGCAGTGGCAGGGGGACGTGGGTGCAGCCCCCTGCCCCCCATCACCATCCTTAGTTCCCTGATCTCTCAGGCAAGGATTCTAATGGCTGTTACTGTTTCTGTTGCTCAGCTTCAGTGGATTGGAGAGGGTCAGTGATGGATTGGACAGGTAACTGTGAATACCTGTGGGAGTTAAGGCCACAGCCTCCAGAGCAGGAAACACTACTGTTTCCCACTCTTGGCTGCCTGGACGCTGACTAATCTGATCGGATACTGAATGCCAGCACATTACCCAGCACGGAAAGCTGCTAGAGACAGACTCGGCCTGCTGGGGCCCTTCACCTCTTTGGAACTGTTTGTCCAGATGAGCTCATTAGATTCAATGGCATCGATTTCTGCTCAATAATGCTGTTTGCACTATTGAACTCTTAGAGGGATTCAGAGGAATATGGAAGCAAGAGGCCTGGCTCTAGCTACCACCCCAATAAACAGTACTGGATGCATGAGTGGGAGAGGGCCCTGGAGAAGCACCCCAATACCCTGACCTGAGGAGAGACGTCAGGTCAAGGCTGTTACATGCATGGAGGTGTGAGGATATTTCCCACTGGATCAGACCACAGGAAATTGCCACTTTGAACAGTCACATCCTGCTAACATGGCAGTTTTTTTATGGAAGATTTCTGGGAAATGGTGGTGGGATGAATGAGGGTATGTTTGGGAATAACAGGCAGAATAGCTGGTGCATGGGAAATGCCCAACAGCTGTTTGCATTATTCAGAGGAAGGAGTGGCTAGTCGGAGGTGGGTGCATGAGCACATGGAAGGCCAGTGCAGGTGTGGGGGGCTGGGGGAAGATGGAGGGAAGTCTCAGTGTGAAGAATATGTTGGTTCTCAGATCACTGGGTCCTGGGTACATGGAGAACCAGCCTCGGGGATTCATGACCAACCCAGTCCCTGTGGCTCCTTTATTTTATTTATTTATTTTATTTATTTAGGTTTGTTTGGATTTGGGGGCCACACCCAGCAATGCCCAGGTCTTACTACTGGCTCTACTCTCAGGGGTCGCTCCTGGTAGGGCTTGGGGATCACAGGGTGCCTAGGATGGAATCTGGGTTTGCTACATGCAAGTGTCCTACCCATTGTATTATCTCTTTAGCCCCGCTGGCTCCTAAGGATCATTCTCCACCCCAGAGACTCCTCCTGCAGTGCTTTTAGGACTGACTGAGACATCAAAGACGGTTAAGATGTTATAGTGGGCCCCCAGGGTGGGGATCAATCAGGAGACAGTCACAGACCACTCCTAGGTTGAACAAGATCTCTCACTCTACAATTCTGCAGGTTTGATCATCCCAGAAGAGCTCATCATGGGATCAGGTGGAGGGGGAGCAATGGGAAAATTAGAGGAAGGAAGCGAGAGAGAGAGAGAGAGAGAGAGAGAGAGAGAGAGAGAGAGAGAGAGAGAAAGGTGAGAGGGAGGGAGGAAAGAGGGGAGGGAGGGAGAGGGAAAGGGAGTAGTAGTGGGAGAGATGGAGAAGGAGAGAAGGAGAGGGAGTGGGGAAAAGAGAAAGAGACTTTTCTTCCTGGCCTAGATAATGTGATCAAGATCTGCTAGGTTCAGAAATATTTAGAACATGTTAACATATTAGCATACTCTATTAGTATCTATATTGGAGCATATTAGCATATATACGTTAATATATTTATTAACACCCAGAAGAGCAAACACCCAGCATGTCTCCTACAGCTCCATGATTTACCTGTACATATTCCTGTCTTCACAAACCTAGAGCAAAGCTACCATCAGGAGGATTCCTGATTGCATATCAAGAAACAGGCAGAGGAAGTTGAGTAACTTGCCAAGTTAGATGATGCCAACGGATGAAGAACCGACTTAAGTCAGGAGGTTAACCTCTCTTGCACTTCTCAGTCCCTCTGCACCCCTGATCCCACCAGATAGAAACGGTTGCCTTGGAGGTGGTAGGAGAGGCAGAGATGCAAGGAGAAACTCCTAGGGGTAATTGAGTACAGGTCCCATTTGCCAGGTGGTGCAAATCAGTGCCATTAGGTGCCAGCCTGTGCCAGTCTGTGTCTGGTGGTGCCGACCACTTTGCCAGTCTATGCTTCTAGTTCTGGACTTAGAGAATAGGTGTGTGTTGTTGAAGTTCGTCAGCTTGATGCTGACTTGCTCCAGCTGCAAGGGAGACTCCTAGAAGTGACTGAGGATGGGTCCTGTTTGTCAGGTGGCACCAGTCAATACCAACCTGTTCCATGAGGTACCAGTCAGTGCCACCATGTTCCATACAGTGCCATCTTGTGCCAGTCGGTGTCATTCAGTGCCACCCTATGCCAGGTTGTTTCAGTGTCTATCTGTGCCAGTTCATCTCAGGTGGTGCCAACCTATGTCAGGTGGTGCCAGTCAAATCCAGTGTGTGCCAGGCCAAGAACATCCTGTGAAATCTGTGTTTCTAGTCCCAGCTAGAATGCAGGTGTGTGCAATGGAAGTCCATCAGCTTGATGGTGATTTGTCCCAGCTGTAAGGGAATCGCCTAAGATTGATTAAGGATGGGTCCTATTTGCCAGTCAGTGCTAGACAGGGGACAGACCAAATAAATCTGGGTAAAATTTAGGACTGACTTTCTTTCCTGCAAAGAGCAAATCCTTGCTCCAACCTGAGTTCATGGCTCCCTGAGAAATCAGGTGACAGGGACCATCTCCCTTGATAGTGCAGCTTCACAGCTGCCTTGGGGAGCTAGTAAGATGTGAGGTTCCATACAGGTGCTCATCACAGACTTTTTTTAGTCTTTGATTTCCCCAGGGGATAGAGGTGGGTGGAGAGAGAAGTCATAGATCAACTCCCTTCTGAGGCTATCATCTCTCCCTTCTCCCCACTTCACCTGTCACCTACAATACGACCTTGCTCAGGGTGACTGGTAAGCCCCTCACACTCTCAGAAACTGAAAGAAAGATTTCTCTGGGCTTTTGCGTGAACTTCAAACTTCATGTGACTGCTGGGGGTTGGAGGTCACCAAGGAGCTGATTTCTGAGGAAGCTCACTGGGGGAAACTGGAAGATGCAGCTCAGTGAGAAACAGGATGGGACAGCTGCCATCAGGGCTCCAGAGCTCTGGTGACAATCCACAGATGACCCATGAGAGGGGTATGCCCTTAGTGACCACAACCTCCCTGGCTCCAAGGTGTCTGGTGGGGCTGTGAGCACATGGCCTGGACACCTCTTCCCACCATGGCCAGAGATGGGGAAGGTACCTGGGCAGGACCAGCATCTACTTAGCAGTGGTGCCCAGGGCTTAGGAGGGGACGCTCCTTCGTCCTCCCCCTCCAGGCTTCTTTCCTTAGAATTTCACTTGCATTTGCTGCTCTTGCCTCTAGCCACAGGACTGACCCCATGTGCTGTTTTGCTTCTCTCCAACCTAAAGAATCTCCCGTGCCTGGGAGATACTATAGTGGG
Source organism: Sorex palustris (assembly GCA_028565675.1). Taxonomy (NCBI): domain Eukaryota; kingdom Metazoa; phylum Chordata; class Mammalia; order Eulipotyphla; family Soricidae; genus Sorex; species Sorex palustris. The sequence goes on from JAOXYA010077168.1 coordinate 10,746, forward strand.
TAAGGCACTGGCCTTGCATCAGGCTGACCCGTCCTTCAATTCCCAGCATGGATTATGGTCTCCCCTATGTCCCACCACTCCCAGTAGGTACCCCTAAGCACAGAGCCAGAAGGGATTCCTGAACACTACCGAGTGTGCTCCAAACCAACTCTCCTCCACAAAAGGGAGTCCCTTCCTCCAGGAAGTGATTTCCTGGTGGGGAGATGGGGGGGAGGGTTCTCCCTAGTCACAATGCTTCCCTAGTCACATCACCTTCTGCGACGTGAGGACAGCCTGGTGTGGATGGGATGAGAGGACTTGGGAGTACTGAAAGTCCTTCCTTTGGGGCATCTCATACCAACAGGACTTGTCCTTGGGCTGGTCTCCTTGATTTGGTCTCTCTGCTTCAGGAAAAAGGTGGTTGGCCTTCTCATTCCTAAATTGCCCCCCAGCCATGCTCACCCCTTTTTTTCCTTTTGTGCTACGAATGCATTGCTTTTCCTCAGAGCCTCCCCACCCCCTGCCCCAACAACACAGCCCTGAGGACTGTGTCCCCAGTGGAATGGGAAATAAGGTCTGCCCCCATCTCCAATTCCAGCCCCCCACCCCCAAAAGGGAGCAGCTTCACATCTGCCACTGCTTCCCCCCACCCTCCCAGTCAAACTAAAAGTGGGAGTTCGCAGGACACATCCCTGGTTGGTG
>JAOXYA010077177.1:0-11426 GCA_028565675.1 Sorex palustris
ATCCTTCCTTTAATCTGATTAACCTTCAGCTAGCCCATATAAGGCTGCTCCCACCCTAGCAATGGACTCTCACCTACCTAGAAAGCCTTGGATGAAGCTGCTTGGAAAAGCCCTATAAAAGCCACCTTGAGCAAAGGAAGGGCGCCTATATGCTGCCTGAGTCCATGTGTTGCTTGTGCCAATGTTGCTGAGCACATATGGTACCTGAGTACATATGACACCCCAATCTTCCCTTTTGAGATGTGTACTTTCATGCTTCCATATCTAGGACTGGAGGCGGGAGGGGGGGAAGGATGTAGGAGCTCTCTCTGCCCTTGGAGAAGCCTGTGTTCTCTCTTGAGCTGTTACTCTCTCATTTTCCCTCCCTCCTCACTTTCAAAAACCTCCAATAAAATCTGTTTTACTTCACTGCTTATCTACTCCTGAAATTCTTTTCTGCAAGGCAAAACAAGAACCCTGTAACCCTGGGTATGGTCTAAGGACTGACTTTTCTTTCCTGCAAAGGGCAATTACTCATCCCAACCTGAGTTCGTGGCTCCCCAGGAAATCAGGTGGCGGGGATCAACTTCCATGCAGCGAGGACCAAGCAGGCATCAGGTATGGCTTGAGGCTCTTCGCAGACTTTTTCAGTCCTAGTCTTCCTAGCTGGGTCTCGAGGTGACTCAGATTGGGAGAAAGTGATCGTTTCTCTACTCTCTATCTCATATGCCACCCACATGGGCCCACTGACATAGAGTGAAGCCTCATTCTTGAGGCTGTCACCTCTCTTCTCCCCCAGTTCACATAAGTCACCCACACAATATTGTTGCAGGTGACTTGGTAAAGTGGGGAGAAAAGGAGATAGTCCTAAGATCACAGAGTTCATAACAAATGCTTCCACTCTCTGTAGAATCCACCTCTGCCACCCCAGGAAATGCCCATGTTGAGTCAGGACTGGTAAAATCTCCTAAAAGAGGTTTATGCCCCACCAACTCCATGAGGCAGCTGCCAAGAGGGTGCTGAAATTTCTTTTTCTGAGGGGGGAGCTCATGTATCTCTAGGTGGTGCCTCAATTTCTGTTTCTGGGTGGTACCTCAGCTTCTCCAAAAAGTAGAGGATTTGATTTCAAAGGAATATGTTCCTTGTGCCTTTGGGCTATCTCAAGGCTCAGCAATTCCTTTTCAAGTTTTATTATTTCCCAAAAACTCATTACCAGTCCCCCCACCCCCACATCTGCCTGAAGCAACTTGGAGAATCTTATTTTAAATTTTCATGTGTTTAGATTCCTGAACTTGAATCATTTTCAAAACTCTGAACAAACGTTCTCAATCACAGAAAATAGTTTGTGGGGAGTTAGTAAATGAAAGAAAGGAAAGAAAGAAGGAATAAAAGAAGGAGGCAAGGGGAAATTTCATTTTTAAAAAAGATATAGTAGAAACTTTTTTATTGTTTAGATGTTCTTTACTATTTAAGAGAACAATGATTTTAAATGAATTCATAAACTATAGCAGTTCTCTCCTACTCCCCAAATACAAATGGAGATTTTAATTTAAGAAAAAGAAAAAAAATAAGGAAAAAGAAAGAAAGCTTCCCATAATGGGAGGTGGGGGTGGGGGTTGACTGGGGTGGTACAGAATGCCACTTTCCATCCAAGGGCTGCTGAGTTAGAAAGTCCAAAGTTGGAACTCAGGAGTGTGTATTTTTGCAACTCCTTCCCCATCTGCAACTCCTCACTATTTCCAATGTACCCTAAACCTGGAGAAACATCGAACGGGACAAATTTCAAGAACAGTTTTAAGATTATATACAGTGTGACCTTATCACATAGGGCATAGAAAAGTATTAATGAGGACCAGTGGAAAACCCAGGTTCTTGTGTTAAAGTGACATTTTTTTTTTGGTAGAATTTCTTCACTTTCTGACATACAAGCACAGTCAAGCTAGACATGCAGACAACTATTATAGAAGATGCAAATCCGAATTGGATTAATGTTGGGATATAATGTCAGGTGGGGGACAGTCCTACAATAAAACCAAAACTAGAGGCTCATCAAATGAACAAATACCATTAAAAGCAAATTATGAGCAAAAAAGACAAAATCAGAAACTGAGACTAACTTAAGGAATGATACCAATGAATTCATATGTGGCCAATTCCCAGTTTCAAATGAGTGCATTTGAAAACCCAAGGCCCCCTTTCACACTCTCTTCTTTAAAATGACATGTTAATTCCCAGATGTCTTTAAAAAAAAACATAAAACAGAACCTGGAGCGAAAGCACAGTGGGTAGGGTGTTTGCCTTTCACGTGGCCAACCCGGGTTCGGGTTCGATTTCCAGGATCCTATATGGTCCCCAGAGCACCGCCAGGAGCAATTCCTGAGTGCAAAGCTAGGATCCCTGTGCATAACCGGGAGTGACCCAAAAAGCAAAAACAAACAAACAAAAAACAACTCTGCCATCCAAGATTTGATATTGTCACAAATCTTCCAACCAAGGGCAGTCTGAAGAATGAGTACTAGGAAATCTCTGCCCCGTTTCCTAAGAGTTCACAAGCTCTAAACTACTGGGGCAGCAAGGTGCTTTTTTATCTGGACTGACATAAAAGTCCTCCAAGGGCACTCGGGCTACAAATCTGTAAAAATTGTGCAATGGAAGTTTCAACAGAATGCAGGTTCCTCTGCAGGATATTGTAAATAACATCCTAATGTTTTTGCCTCAGTTTGTATCACACAGATCCTAGGGCCAGAAACTTCTTTGCTATCCCAAGTAACCCTCCGCACATTGTGTCTGTCCAGAAATATGCTTGAATATCTGAAATATATCTTCCTCTGTCCCGAAGCTTCCTTATCACATAAAAAATCTATTATGACTTTACAAATTATATCCATTAAAATGTTGCTCTCTGAAGCTGCCAGACTTGCAAACCCTTTGAGACAGATCAGTGCCCTTCCGGTCTTTCTCTAGCAGATTAGTCTGGGGGGCTTTTTGGAGAAACGGTACATGCTGGCTGATGCACTTGTCGAGAAACATCCAAGTGATTCATGTGAAGACAGCACAGTGATGGGCCATTGAACCTGGTTTCACATCATTCCCACCATCCTTCTTTGTAAAATGGTAGCTTCAACTGGCCTTCCTGATAAAAGCCTTGTTTATCCCTCCTGCACTCCTGCTCCCTTTTCTCCAGTTCAGAGGCTGTGCTGTGTATTTTGCTGTTGGGCGGTGGCCCTCTTTCTAGTTTCTTTCTAACCTATGTAACCTCTGTCCCACACAGTAGGGAGTCCCTCCTTGAGAACCTACTTACAATTTCTTTCCTCAAGGGCTTAGAAAAAAATCCAGAGTCAGAGACCAAGTTAGGAAAGACATGCTATGCTTGCATAACCCCAAGTCTAGTGACATCTCTTTCCCACCCCTAAATTCGCCCATGTCCATCTTTCTTGGTTATTATCTTAAACTTTAGAGGGAAAAGGCCAATATTACAAACATAGACTTCAGAAAACCGCACTCTAGGATGGCTTCTGTTCAATCTGGATTCTGGTTTAGGCTTAACATCTCACACACAGATTCTATGGATAATAAAATAATAGATAGTACATGAGAGATGTAATTTTCAAAAGATCTTTTCTCTATGTTTACAACGGTGCATCCTCACAGGTTGGTAGATCAAAAATAAAGGGAATGCCCTGCCACAGAGGCAGGGTTGGATGGGGGGCAAGGGGGATGGGAGGGATACTGGGATCCGTGGTGGTGGGAAATGGGCACTAGTGGAGGGATGGGTATTTGATCAACTTGTAAGTCTACAACTGCACCTCATGATGTCTCACTTAAATTAAATTTTTAAATTATTAAATTTTTAATAAAAAATTTAAAATAAATAAATTGTAAAAAAATGAGTTTCATTGTTCAATTTAATTTTTTATTTAATTTTTGTCATTAAAATGTTTAAACTTTGTTATTATTATTTTGTTTTGAGGGGACACATCTATCTTGGCTCAGAGCTTACACCTGGCTCTGTGCTTAGGGGTCATTTCTAGCTGGGCTCAAGGAATCATCTGGGGTGCTTGGAATTGAGCCTGTGTTTGACACTTGCCTTGCATGTGCCCACTGTACTATATCTCTAGCCCAAAATTGTTTGAGCTTAAAAAAGCAAAGAGCATGAACATTTTTGGGAGAATGTGAGATTTTTTTACTTGATTTTGACCTTATAGTATAGAGGTTAAAGCACACACCTTGCATGTTGTTTAAAGAGGGATACCACGTCACCCTCCCCTACCCCCCCTACACCCCAGTTCTGCACTCTGTTAGCAGCTATCAAACATTGAGGGGAAGTAGCCCCCTACTACTGTCAGGAGGATCAAAACCCACCTCCTCCCCTGCAAAATATTAGAACTAGAATATAAGAGAAAAAAATCGCAAGTTCAATAACTGCAATTGCATTGGGGGTGGGTGTAGGCTGTGTATATCCCAGGACATCACATCATTTCTTTCTACCACCTTTCTGGTCTTAGCCAGTGTCCCAGGAGGGTAAGGCCCTTATTTGCAAAATCCTTTCACATTGATAGTCTTATATGTTCCCACAGTGATTCTTGGAAGCAAAACAAAGATCATCAACTGATTCCAACATTCTTCAGATAATCTGAGCCATAGACAGAGAGTATAAGAAACATCTGTATTGAAAGTAAGGATGGTGCATCTTAGATAAAAATGAATTTCAAATAATAGTCAGATATGGATGAAACTATATTTGTCAATTCCAGCCTCTATCAGAGAATAGCATGTATTGAATGGCTCATGAACATTAATTTCCTATAGTTCTGAAGACTAGGAAATCCCAGGTTAAACCACTGGTAACTTCAGTAGCTGGTAGAATCTATTTCCTGGCTCATAAACAGTAAATCTAATCTCAGATGGTTTAAGGGACCAGGGCACTCACTGGGGCCTTCTTAAAAAATAACATGGACCCCATTCAGGGGGCTTTGTCTCTGAGAAGTAAGTCCACAGAGGCCCTACCTTCTAATATTAATGTCTTAGGAATTTGACTTTAACATATGGGTTATAGTATTTACCATATAATGACATGTGTTGGAAATTCTCCTGTGCTCACGGAATGCAGAGAGATTCCACAAATGAGCTCATACCATCTCCCATATCTTTCTAACAAGTAAGATGATTCCTGTATAAGATTTGAGGCAACTAAGTCTCATAATTAAGAAACAGGGCTTATTCTTTGAGGAAGAAATTGATGTTTATGATTATTGATATATTTGTAACATAAGTAGTAGGGGATCATTCCCAGTGGTCATAGGAGAAAAAACTTGGGGCCCAGAATACAAAGCATGTGATTCACAGCATGGTATTGGAATAAAGGCAGACCTGCAGACCGGTGGAATAGGATTGAATATCCTGTCACAAAACCTCAAATATATAATCATTTAATCTTTGATAAAAGAGCAAGAAATATGAAGTAGAACAAGTAAATCCTATTTAACAAGTGGTGCTTGGAAAACTGGACACCTACATGCAATAAAATGGATGCAGACCTCTATTAACCACCATGCATAAAAGTCAGATCAAAATGGATTAAATGCCTCAACATCAGACCCAAATTCATAAAGTACATGGATGAAAGTGTAGACAAAACCCTCCATGATATTGAAGCTGAAAAAAGTATCTTAAAGATGAAACACCACTGACCAAGAAAGTAGAAGCAAAGATGAACAAATGGTACTATATTAAACTAAGAAGCTTCTGCATCTCAAAAGAAGTAGTGACAGAGATATAATAAAGACAGCCTATAGAATGGGAAAGGTTAATGGCTTAATACCCTCTGATAAGGGGTTAATATCAAAGATATACAAGGCACTGGTTTAACTCTACAAGAAAAAATCATCCAACCCCTTTAATATATTGGGAGAAGAGATGAACAGAAACTTTCCTAAAGAAAAGATTTGAATGGTCAAAAGGCACATGAAAAAATACTCCTCATCACTAATCATCAGGGAGCTGCAAATCAAAACAACAATGAGATATCATCTCGCACCACAGAGATTGGCACATGTTCAAAAGAAAAAGAACAACCAGTGCTGGCACAGATGTGGGGAGAAAGGTACTTTCCTTCACTGTTGGTGGGAAAGCCTACTGATCCAGCCTTTTTGGAAAACAACATGGACACTCCTCAGAACAATAGAGGTTGAGCTCCCATTTGAGCCAGCAATTCCACTTCTGGGAGATACCGGGGGCTCAAAAGTATACACCAGACACATCATCTGCACCCCTATGTTCATTGCAACACTGTTCACCATGGCCAGAATTTGGGAACAACCTGAGTGCCTGAGAACAGATGAATAGATCAAGGAGCTATGGCACACCTACACAGTGGAATACTATGCAACTGTTAGAAAAAATGAAATCATGAAATTTGCCTATATATGGATGGGCATGGAGAGTATCATGCTGAGTGAAATGTGTCAGAAGGAGAGGAACCAATTTAGAATGACTGCATTTATTTATGGCATATAAAAATAGTAGAAGACTAATATTGATGCCCGGGAAATCAGGGACTAGGAGAACTGGCCAGTGGTTGGAATCAACTACATGTGTGTGGGAGGGAGAAAGTAGGTAAGATAGAGAAGGGGCCAGTATGACAATAATAGCTGAAAATTATCACGCTGGACAAGAACTGTATGATTAAAGTGAGTAAAGGGATATTCCTGTTGAACTTTCAGTATCTATATTTCAAACCACAATGCCCAAAAGGGGGGGGGGGCGGACAGAGACAGAGATAAAGACAGAGAGACAAAGAGAGAGAAGAAAAAAGAAATATGCCTGTCATACATAGAGGCAGGCTGGGTGTGGGGTGAGGTGATGGAAGGGAAACAGGGGACACTGGGATATGTACACTGGTAGAGGGATGGGTGTTTAAACACTGCATGACTAGAACCTAATAATGATCAGCTTTTTTAAATTTTTTTTAAGTTTTTCAGAATAATTTATTACATTCAAATTCAATATTCAAATGCCAGTCCCATCACTGTATTTTATACCATCTCACCACCATTATTTTGAAATTTACAAACCATCACACAAACCTGTCCCCAAAAGCACATACTAAATAAGTTATTTTGTATTGCTTTTTATGAATAATCCACTACAAATGATCCAAAAAACTTTCCTTAGACAAAAAAAGTGTGATGAAATTTGCATTTCATCCTGGAACCATTAAGCCTTTGTAGAAGAGATTACTAACATGCTGTTACAGGTTGTCCCTTGTGTGGTAATATAGATAGATAGATAGATAGATAGATAATAGATAGATAGATAGATAGATAGATAGATAGATAGATAATAGATAGAAATAGTTTGATTTCTACATTACACCCCATCAAATGTGGTGTGCTACTCTTGGTACATAAGTAGGGCAGAGTATGAGATGTAGCTTCAGCAATTCTAAAATTTTAAATAGGGTGATAGAGCTACAGTTAAATTTTTAACTGGATGGTGACTTTGGGGTACAGAGGCATCTCTGTGGCGTGTTGCTCTCTTTCTCTTCTGAGATTTATTTGTGATTCTCTGGATGGTGGCCATTAATGAGCTTATGTGGCACCAGAGGCAGCTTGTGGTCATGACCACTAGGCTCTGGGAGGCACAGGGAGATGGGGGAGATCACCCATTCCCAACTCCGGGAAAGCCTGAAAGCCTGGCCATACACATCTTTGTAAGTGTCTATCTTACAGTGATTGAATACACTTTTTTAAAAAAAGAAAAACAAATACAGCATGTGTTTTGTTCCTTCCACCTATCTCTCTGTTGCTAATTATATTAATTTTTCTATAACCAAGGGTTATTCAAACACTTTGATATATCACTAACTCATTAAAGTCTTATAAAAACATTGCTAGGGTAATGAGATAATTATTCCCTATTCTACATACAAGAAAAATGAGAAACATAGCAGCTGGATCTATTGCCTTGCTTACCAGATTTAAAAAAAAACAGTAAGGATATTGCTGTTTGAATTCAGTATCTAAACATGTCAATACAACAAAGGAGAGGTGAAGGGGAAAAAAGGACATTCTGGGCTCTGGCACAGTTGTACGTTCTTAAAGAAAAAAGAAAAAGGCACATTTTGGGGAGTCTTATTTAGGAATAGTGCTGGCAATGTGAAGCAGAGAGTAGAAGATGGCATTATATAAAAAAGAGTTGACTAAAGGCAAAGTTCACATAGGAGGGCATGGGGAGATAGTTGAGCAAGTAGGACATTAACCTTGCATGTGGCAGACATGGGCTCAATCCCCAGCACCCCATATAGTCCCCCAACCCCATCAGGACTGATAGCAGATCCAGAAGTAATCCCTGTGTACTGCAAAGTATAGCTCCCCAAGCAAATATTAAATTCATAGAGCATGAACACTGTTTTGTAAATGGACTGTTTCTTCCTGTAAGTGTTCCTCCAGTTCCAAAGATGTGTTCCTCTGTTGGCTTTTACAGCATTACACATTTACTATAGTTGTCTCTGCACTCTCCTTCCCAGCAGAGAGTCTATGAACTTCTGGAAGACAGAGTCTATATCTCATTTTCTGTTTTTTACTTAATATTTTATCTCTCAGAGAGCTCATTTTCAAGTGCTATTTACTGAATCACCCACACACAAAGCTGATCAAAGTGCTCTGATTCACCAAGTGCAGAATTCTTTACTAAGTGCAGAATCCTTTGCTTCTCTGACTTTTATACAAAGTGTTTCCTTCTGATGCCTAAATGATTTCTGATACCTAAAAGGTTTTCTGAGTTGGTAGTAAAATGTAGTTTGCTCTCTGGTTCTGTGAAAATATAAATGTTTTCTATCAGTTTCTTGAATTCCTTTTATGGCACATTTCTGTGACTTTCCAAGTGTCTGGAGACAGCAGTTTGTGCCGAATTGCCCCTGGCACCAGTTCTTGCATTCCTTCACTAGTACAAAATAACGTATTGAGCCGCCTTTATGTGCCAGATACTCAGATATCATGTCTAGCATTTTAGCTTGGTCTTTATAAGTCGTGAGGAGCTACTTAGGTTCTTAGTATGATGTGGTGTGATTAATTTGGCCTTTCCTCCAAGGTTTGGAGGGTATAATAGAAGGTCTATGAAAAAAAGCATGAAGTCTAATCTGGAGGCTATTGTAATGATCCAGCAAACCAGTGCTGAAACTCTCAAAAGCCCTGTGGTGTAAAGAGAAGCCATCGTTCTAAGGGTTATTAAAGATGCTGAAGTTCCAGGCAACTGATGGAGAAGGTGTCAGCACTTACTCACCTTGGAAGAACAGGATCTCAGTGAAGTCATTGGATAAGGAGAATCAAATTCTGGAAATGATAGTAGTAATTAGAGTTGGCAAACTGTGCATTTGAAGTGTCTATAAAATATCCAAGTGAAGATATCTAACAGGCAATTATGTTTAAAGGTCTGGTACTCAAGTAGAAAATCAGGACTGTGATTTGTATTTAGGGACCATAAATCCAGGGGTGATCATGGAAGCTTTGGAAGCACTTAAGACAAACCAGTGGGAGAGAAGAAAGAAGAGGAAGGGGAAGAGAAAGAGCACTCTTTCTGCTGGCATCATCAGACACAAAACTCAGGGAATGGGATATATTCAGTAAAATACTATAGGTGAGGTTTAAGCAAAAAGTTACTGAGAATATGGAAATGCACATGACTGACATTCTTGTGATTCTTACAATGACCAGCTTCTGGAATTCAAATAAAAAGGAATTCAAATAAGACAAACCCCAATCTAAGATTGGTGCCCACCTAAAGAAGAGACTCAATCAACCCTGATTTTACCATTTCCCTTCATTTAGATCAAGATATTTATCAACTCAACTACCCATTGCATAACTAGATGCTGCTTATCTGACCAAGCCTATATTACCAATATTACCTACATTACCTATGATCCAAGCCTTACCCAGATTCTAACAGTTCAGTTCTTCATGAGTATTTCATATCTTAGTTGATGCACGCTATAAAACTCTAACTCCAAACCCTAGCAGACACAACTCTCCCCTGAGAGTCTCTGCACCCATGCTTCCAGTGTGTAATTCTACTCTAATAGATTTCTTAGCTTTTGGTTTGCATTCTGTCTCTTTCTTGATAGCTTTCTCATGACAAGTGCAAGACAGGAACTTGGATATCACTCACTTCCCTTTCCTCCTACCTTGAAAAGATAAATGTATCTTTCTAAGCAAATTTCTGTGCCCTTCTTGAGTCTTAGTATCCATGGGGGACAGGAAGATGTTCTCAGGCCCTGAAGTTGAGTAAAACTGGAGTGTATGCTGATGTTTGCCTTTGAGGGGTTTCCAGGGCAGTTCCCAAGCCAAGTAGGATCTTACTGTCCCTCTTCAATTCTGGGGGCCTCCCTGAGACACCTGCCCTCTAGCAACAAGACACCCAAGTGAAAAATTATAAAATATGCAAAGATCAAAGAATCTGCAGAATGCTGTGTCCTGCTGCTAAAGGAAATAATCTAAGGAAAGTTAGAAAGAGTCATTACTAAAAGTATTAAACTTAGTTCAATAAAATTCAAATGTATTCCTTTGGAGAAATTAAAAGAATATCAGATATATTGACACCAGTCACATCATCTTACAAGGTCGGTTTTAAAATTTGAATTATGGTGGGGTATCAGAAATTCAGAAACAACATTCAGTAATGAAAGCGGTATTATAAAGGTTTTCAGAAAGTGAAAAGAGGAAAACATTTACAAATGACTGAGGAAGCAAGAAATAAAGCACATAAATGACTCTAAATTCTAGATAGGAAAGAAAATCTGGGTGAGGTCCTATCAAAAGGCCCAGAGAAGCTGGAAGGGAAGTTAAGAGAGTCCGGAACTGAAGGCCACCATTAATTTTTCTCCACAGTGTAAACTTTCTGGACACTCTTGGCACTAGTGTATCCTGGAAGCTAGGGAGTTGGAGGATATTATTTTTTTTTCAGATAATGAAATGAAAAAGAAACTCAAATTCCTGGTGTAATAAGGTCCTGAGGCTCTGACAAATATTAGTATTTTACAAAAAGCTGGGGAGGAGTTGGAAAGGAGAGAGAGATAGAGCAGGGAAAGAGGCAGAAGAGAGGGGAAAAGAAGAATAAGGAAAGAGAAAAGACAGGAGGAGAGGTGTAGGCAAGGAAAAGAAGAGTGATGTAAGCAAGGAGAGTAGCTCAAAATAATTTTTTAAACATGCATGTTTTTTTAAATTTTTTTTTATTAATGAAGCACCATGAGGTACAGTTGTAAATTTACAAATCTTTGTGCTTGGATTTCGGTCTTACAATGATCAAATACCCATCCCTCCACCAGTGCCCATTTTCCACCACCATGGATAATATCTCACCCCATTCCCCCCGTCCCACCCTGCCTCTGTGGCAGGGCATTCCCTTTTGTTCTCTCTCTCCTTTTGGGTGTTGTGGTCTGAAAAAGAGGC
>JAOXYA010077184.1:0-11426 GCA_028565675.1 Sorex palustris
CCATGACGTATTTGATATGCCAAACACAGTAACAACAAGTCTCACAATGGAGACGTTACTGGGCCTGCTCGAGAAAACTGATGAACAATGGGAAGTCAGTGCCACAAAATCTTTTTTTAAAAATGGAATCACCATGAAATACACACTTACAAAGTTGTTCATGATTGGGTTTCAGTCATGCAATGTTCCAACACCCATCCCTTCACCTGTGTATAATTCCCACCACCAATGTATCCTTACATTTACAAAGAAGAAGTGGAGAATAAACGAAATCCGTTATCTTTGGTGGTCCTCTGACACTTTGTGCTGGGCTCTTGCTCCCATGTTATGGCCTTTAAACTTGTTCATTTCTTTGGCTGTCCTGCGAGAGGACATTAGTGGTTGGTGAATTATCTCCTCTCCATGAAGAACTGAAATACTCTCAGGAGTCTGCATTGTGACCATGAAGTCAGAACAGAAGTAGTTGGTGATTTTAAAGCTGGGGAAGGAGTTGGAGAACAGGGACAAAAGCTGACCTGGTTACATACTTACAGCAGCATTTCTAACAGGCATGCTCAGAAGCACAGAGATTCCTGCCTCAGAATAGCCAGGGATCAAGGATAGGGAGGGATAGACACACCCCACACAGCTTTGTCCTCTTTGTGGTTCCCTGTAACCCCTTTCTGTCAGCACCTTCTTTTGTCAGATAGAATGACCTTCTACTACTTTATCGTGATGGCTCACCTTCTTCACCTCTTCAGGATTCAACAATCCCTGTAGATGTGCTGTGCCCATATTGTAGAAGTGTCAATTCTTGTCAGTTCCTAGACCATAAAATGGGGAGAGGAGGATGCAGGAGGTGTTCAGGAGTCAGGAAACTGGAGGCAGAAAGAAATGGATTTAGCATCAGGCAATTTTCACAGTCCAAGTGCCTTCAACTACTTGTGTTATTCAATGAGAGAAACACCATCTTCACTGCATGAGAAACAGGATAAATTATGTGTATTAAATTGCTTCACAGACACCATGGCACCCTTGTATGCCCTAATAAGTAAGATGCCCAAGTCCAGAGACTATAGTAGGGAGAGCATTTGCTGTATAGGTGTCTGACCCAAGGTTCGATCTCCAGCATCCCATATGGTTCTATCTCCAGCATCTCATATGGTCCCCCAAACTCTGCCAGGAATAATTTCTGAGGGCAGAGCCAAGAGTAATCCCTGAGTATCACCAGGTGGTGCATGTAGGCACACATACACACCCCACAAACAAACAAAATAAGATACACTGTTAGTAATTAATAATATGTACTCAAAGTAAAGTTGATTAGATAAAAACTTGAGGGCCAGTGTGGTTAGTATCTTTCCATACTCTGCAGAAATGCTCAAATTTTCTTGTTTTTTTTTTGTTTTTGTTGTTGCTTTTTTTTTAGGGAAACATCCAGTAGTGTTCAGAGGTTAACCTGGCTCTGCACTCAAGAATTATTCTTGGAGGTGCTCGAGGGACCACAGAGCTGCATGTTAAGGCTAGCACCTACCTGCTCTAGCATATTCCTGGCCCTGCTACAGTTCTTCTGATGAATGCTAGTTATCCCTTCTGAGAAGGAAAGGGTCACTTTAGCAGAACTTGTTTGTCTGTTCAGCTTGATAGACCGTTCTAATTTCTACAGCTTCTCTTAGATTGGTGACTTACATGAATGTCAGTTCAGGGGTTGCGTTACCAGAGTGAGGAGTCTAAACACCCAAGGAACCTAAGGTAACCTGTTAGGGACTATGAAAAATGAGAAATTCTTTTGTTTTCTCATCTTACTCTGTGTGTGTGTGTGTGTGTGTGTTTTGTGTGTGGTGTTGGAGATCAAATGCAGGTCTCATATATGCAAGGCATATCCTTTTTGTTTTTGTGCATTTTGGGACACACCCAGCAATGATCAGGGGTTACTCCTGGCACTGCACTCAGGAATTACTCCTGGCGGTACTTGGGGGACCATATGGGATGCCGGGGATTGAACTCGGGTCAGCTGCATGCAAAGCAAATGCCCTACCCACTGTACTATCGCTTTGGCCCACAAGGCATATCTTTTAGCCACATTCCTAATCCATACATTTTTGACCTTATGAGGAGTTTTATGAAGATCATAATAGAACAGCAGGACATGCATATGATATATGTATATAGGTTTAATATACATATATAGGGAATACATTGGAAAATATTTGCACTGGTTCAGATACACAGTCTTGTTCCCTTTGAAGGCTGCTAGTCTGAAGGCCAAACAGGGTTTTCACCATCAGTTTTTTTTCGGTTCCTGCCAGTTAACCCAGGACAAGTAAATGGGAAACCTGTGTATGCTGGGACCTAAGGTGGGAATTTGATGCATTTATTGAAGAACACTTGGGTGAAGTGAAGGTGAACTCTCAGAGTCAGAGGGAAGATATGAGTCACTGGGACTTTGGTTTGGAAAGTATGTGAGTATCCTCAGCAGTGACTGATCAGGCACACGTAAGGGTCTCTTTCAAAGCCCTCCAAAGGCAAATGCAGCCTAGCAGGACGCTTATGAGCTCATCATCTTAACCTATGATTCCATTTCTGAGACAAGCTTGAGTGCTTTTTAAATGCAGTGGAGTCACTCCGTGACAAAACTGCATTTTACCAGCAGAGAAAAGCACTTTAAATGCCTTGATACTTTAGTGTTTTCCAAAACCACTATCTCCATGAGACAAGAAACTCTCCATGATAAATATGCGTGGGAACTGCAGGTAAGACATTAAACTGGTTTCCTCACTGCTGGACTTCTCAGATACTTTCTTCCAGATATGTGCACTGTGACTCCAGAAGCAGAATCCAGAAACATTTTCAGTGTTTTCCATTTGCCTCAATCAGAGAGCACCTGTGCTCTTTTTTCCTTTCCTTTTTGTTTTGCATAGAACATCTCAATGGGACACATGTATGAAGAAATGCAGGCTTAGAAAAGCAGACTGATTTTTCAAATGTCATGCCTTCAATATGAGGCTAATTTGAGATCTGAGATAAGGCTTTTTTTCCCCATTTGTCCAATCACACAGCTAGGAAGTCTGTGCAGGCACTTAAACCTGAGTGAGGTCCTCTTCTGCTGAGGGCTCATGCTGATGTTGGTGAGATAAATAAAGAACAGTTTGAATTTAGAGGCTATGCACAGTGTGCTGTGCTCCTCAGAAAAGGGGACAACAAACCCCCTGGGTCTAAAACTCTATTACTGAGGCCAGAATGGTAGTATGGCAGGTAGAGCATTCTCCTTTCACAAAGCTGACTTGGGTTTGATCCCCAGCATCACATATGGTCTGCCGAGCACCACCAAGAGTAATCCCTGAGTACCATTGGAATAAATAAATAAATAAAAATTTAAAAAAATTAAGCTCTACCAGGATTTTGACAAGTATCTGGTCTTTGGTTTTCGGGTTTTGGGGTCACACCTGGAGATGCTCAGGGTTTGCTCCTGGCTCTGCACTCAGAAATTATCCTGGTGGTGCTCAGGGGACCATATGGGGTGCTGGGGACTGAACCTGGGTTGGCCACATGCTGGGCAAACATGTGATTCCAGCACTGTCACTCTGGCCCCAAGAAATATCTGTTTTGAAGGTGTAAGGATCCTGTAGAGTATTTGCAACTATCTGTTATTCCAAGCGTTCTACTTCTAGGAATTTGTTCTATGATTATTTTCCAATTTGGGAATGGGATTTAGGAGCAGCAGTGAGTGGGATCCTGGAAACTGGAGCTCACTTGTGAGAACTAGCTGTGCATGTGTCCCTTCCTGACCTCAGTCAGTGACTCCGGAGAATAGCACGCCCTCTTCCATGACAGCACTTACTCTGGAAAAAGCACCTTCTGTCAGCTGTTAGACTTTCGCTACTGTTGATAAAAGTGTTTACTATGTACAGTAATCAAGAATTAAATCAAAGCTAGATGTCTAGCAAGAGGACCTTTAAGAGTCATGTTCTGTTCTTATTATATTGGAGAGAAAACATTCAGTTAGAGCCAGACACAGCAAGAGCCTTAGACAGATGTGTGAATGAGGCTTTTTGACATGGAAAGACATTTCGATCTTTTCCAATTCAAATTTTAATTTGCAGCATATTTAAATATTTATTTACTTAATTTTTTGGTTCTTGTACCACACCTGGATCAAGTGTCCTGCCTGCTGTACCCTCTCTCTCTCTTTGGTCCCTCAAATTTTTATTTTTAAATGAAGACTCAGAGGGAAGATGCTTACATTATATTATATACAAAAATAATAAATGCTTACATTTATAATAATAGATGCTTACATTATATTATATACAAAAATAATAAATATAATAAATAGTGATGCCAAAATAATGCTTCTTTTCTTGTCCTCCTCCTTCCATCTCTCCCTCCCTCCCTGACCTCCCTCCTTCTCTCTTTCTTTCTCTCTTTATTTCTTTCTTTCTTGTTTTATTTCCTTTCTATTTGGTGATTTTGGGAGAACATCTAGCAATTATCAGGGGTTATCCTTGACCCTGCACTCAGGAATTACTACTGAATGTTCGGGGGGACCATATGGGTTATTGAGGATTAAACCAGCTTGACTATATGCAAGGCAAGCACCCCACCCACTGTACCTTCCCTCCTTTCCTTCTTTTTCCCTTCTCTCCTTTCCTCCTTCCTTGTGCTCAGAGGTCATTGCTGGCTTTTTGCTCAATAGTGACCCTTGGCAATCCTCAGGGGACCACATGTAGTTCTGGGAGTTTGAACCAGGGTTAGTTGCATGCAAAGCAAGTGTCTTAACCTCTGTACTATTTTATGCCCCCTCCTCTACTTACAATGGAATGCTTTTCTCTCTTAACTCAAAGTAAAATGTGATGAGATTAACTGGGTATTTATTCTAGAGTTATGACAGATGTATTAGGAGCTGTCTCTCACATTTCTCTCTCTCTCTCTCTCTCTCTTGAATGAAATACTATTTGAGGAAAGAAAGAAGATAAAGGCCACAAGCAAGATTAAAGAGATGACACTAAGTGGGTCCTTTCTGGCTCTTTCTTAAACCAAAAGGATTTTTAAAACCATTTTAATTGAGGTTTCAGGATTTAGGATACTGCTAACTATAATTTTTGTGCACACATCAGGGAGTGAGCCTGTGGTTTATATGGGTGAACATAGAGGGGCCTGACATTTGTGCTTCCATTTTCTTTCTAAGTTCTGTTGCCTTGAGAGGAGTCAGCTGTCAGCCTAATGTTTGACCCAGGTAATATGACTTTTCATTTTCTTTCATCTTAAAGATTTTCTCTTGGGCCCGGAGTGACAGCACAGTGGGGAGGGTGTTTGCTTTGCACATGGCCAACCCGGGTTCAATCCCTGGCATCCCATATGGCCCACCCGTGCACCTCCAGGTGTTAATTTCTGAGTGCAGAGCCGGGAGTAACCCCTGAGCATTGCTGGGTGTGACCCAAAAATAAATAAGTTAAATAAAATAAAACTTGGATGTTTAAAAAATAATAATCAATAAAATGGTGTTAATTTTCTTTTTTCTTTAGTTTATTGAGGTGATAATATTCTTTTAAAAAATTTTTATTGAATCACCGTGGCATAGTTAACAAGCTTCCATGTTTGGGTTACAATCACACAATGATCAAACACCCGTCTCTCCACCAGTGCACATTCCCCACCACCAATATCCCCGGTATACTCCCCCTCTCCCACCTTCCCCCTGTCTCCATGGCAGACATGATTCCCCATAATCTCTCTCTACTTTGGGGCATTATGGTTTGTAAAACAGACACTGAGAAGTCATCATTTTAGGTCCTTTATCTACTTTCTGCACACATCTCCCATCCCGGCCGGTTCCTCAAGCCATCATTTTCTTAGTGATCCCTTCTCCATTGCAGCTGCCATCTCCCCTTTGCTCATGAGGCAGGCTTCCAGCTATGGAGCAACCTTCCTGTCCCGTGAGGTACTGCTTTCTTATAGAAGCAAGCTCTGTTTTAAAATAGAGGAGAACCCTGAAAAAAATTTTTTAAATGCTTGAACGATGTGTTTTATCATATCACAAAATCTAACATTTATGTGATTTTATGATAATATTTTTGTGACTACAATTGTATATGTGTAGCATATAAATAAATTTAAAAGTATCATATTGTTCCCATTTTGCTTGATTCATAATCACTGAAACTGCCAGAACCAGGACAGCAGCGGAGCGCATAGCAGTGCTCTTTTAGCTGGAGGCTCTCTGAAAGGATTTTGCGTTTCAAGTTCACATATCTTCTGAATAAAGATCTTTGCTAAGAGCTTTAAAAGCATAGCCCTTGAGGCACTGACACTATGACCAGTGGGTTCAAGGGAACCCGGAGCTGCCATCTGTCCTCTGGAGGAGAAAGAAAGCAAGCCCTTCTCTCTTGGGTGAGGGCATTAGGCCTCCAGATACCACCCGGCTCCCAGGAAGCCACTAGCCTAGTGCTTCTCTTGCTAATAAGGGCCATTTTAGGCTAACCAAGTCCCAAAGCGTGAGAAATACAGCCTAAGTCTTATCTGGCTCTGTTTTTGACTATGTTGTTTTGGAAATTATTGCGTAGTCCTTCCAGTCAATTTTCTATTTTAGTTATAGGATTTATATGACTCTGCTCATGTATTTATTCCCGTTCCTCGAGTTCTTATGAATCATCTATGAGATGTCTGTACCCAGAGCTCAGAGATCAAATAAGACATGGTCTCAACCCTGCCAAGTTGACATCATCCTGGAGGAAACGGCAAGAAAATACTCACGTCCAGGAATGGCTAGTTCAGTACATCTAAACATATTTCAATTCTGAAACTCAAAAGAGGGAGATAGGAGGGGGTTAAGTCGCTGTTGGGAAGGCCACAGAATTCACAGGAGAGGTGAAATTTGAGGTTGAATTCAATCAGTTGGCAGAGAAAGGAAGAACAAAAAAAGGAAAGCATCTCAGAACTAAAGATAGCTTAGTCAAGCAAAGGGTAGACCATGTACCCTATAGTGATTTACTCCCTTCAGATGCTTATGGATCTAGAGTCTAGAGTCTGGACTTCTTGCTTTTTAATCAGTAGCCCCAGATTAGTTTCAGGCTTCATACTTGAGATCTGACCTTTGACAGACATCTGGACCTCTCTGGAATTGTGCCTCCTCTTTGTCAGGAGAAAAACAATTGAATTGCAAACTCTGTAAAGCTTTTGTGAGAACTAAACGTAAACACATAACTGGAAGTTTCTCACACTTGGTATGGCATGAATGAATAAATAAATGAATGAGCATTTCAATTAAAGATTTCCATTTTTTATTTTGTCACTGGAAGAAAAGAATTCTCCACAAGGTTCTTCCTCAGAAACCTGGAGGATGTCCCTGACCCCTCGTCACAGGGAGGCTTACACTGAATGATCCATGTTGTTCCTTTCTCAAAACCGTTACATTGACAGTAATAACCAATTTCATAAGACCTCAACTCCTGAAACAAAACAAATGTGCATAGAATAGGTACTCAGAAACTCTGGATCCAGGGAAATGAGTCAAACAGGCATTGTGTTTTTCAACCCTTTACCCCATGCTGAAGTGATAGCACAGTAGGTAAGGCGTTTGCCTTGCACAAGACTGACATGACTGACCGGGGTTCAATTCCTCCATCCCTCTCAGAGAGACTGGCAAGCGACTGAGCCTGGCAAGCTCCCTGTGCCGAAAACAGTAACAAGTCTCACAATTTGTTGTGAGACTTTACTGGCGCCCACTCCAACAAATCGATGAACAACAGGAAGACAGTGCTACAGTGTTACCCATGCTAAACCCTTTTATAACTTATTAACAATAAAATTAAACTTAGCAATGCCTGCTGATTCTGTTTCTTAAGAACATGATGTAAGTGACTCAGTGGTTTTCAAGAAAGTGCTGCTCATGGCAGGGCATTGTATCCTAACAGCTGCAACCCAAATCATTTCCACCCAGATATTGACTGGAGATTGGCAACAGTTGAAGCTCAGTTCAATAAAAGAGTAAGATCAGGCAAGTAAAGGGCACTTGGGTTTGGGTCAAGATTTGGGGAGTGTTTATCCATTGACTCAGGATCCATAAAAGCTACATGGGGTGTTTTTCTGGTTGAGTCTGCTTTAGAAAGCAAGATATTTTGAACTGTCCTCAAAAGTCTTCTGTAAAAAATACGCAAATATTGTAAGTGCACAAATGTACACATGATCAATGCAGAGAAGTGGGGCCTGAAAAGGACTTGCCATCAACTCGCCAGCTCTCTGATGGCAAATTACTTATCCCCTCTCAGGCGCAATGTCTTCAGCTATGAAAATGACAAGTTTATTCTTTCATAAGTAGAATTTTCAGATAAGAAACTAAGATTGTGCATGTAAAGTTTCTAGCACCCCTGAATCAGAGGTCCCTATGGCCCACTTTTCCAAATTAAAAATCATTTATTGTCCATCCCTCCCTCCCCACCCCTCAGAAATTACCTTCTTTAAGTGAACAAATAGGAAGTGACTCCAAATTGTACCTGAGGATGTGACCAACAACCCTTCTGGATCCTTCCAGCCGACACAACCTGCTCTTTCCAGTGACAGCAGGGCACCTCACCTTAGCCTTCAGTTCTCCTGATCAGTATCTGCTCCCTCCCTCATTAACTGCTCCCTCCCCCAGCAGATACTGAGCCAGAGAACTGAAAGCCAAGGTGAGGTACCCTGTAAATTTTGCAACACAGTGGGGAGTGTGTGTGTGTGTGTGTGTTACAAGGATGAAATTGACGTACAGAGCCCTGTTTCCCAAAAGGGGCAATACTGCTGTCAGTCTTGCTCCTGGATCTGCATTCAGGGACCACTCCTGGAGAGACTGGGGGACCCATATTTTTTATTGTCAGGGATCAAATTCAGGTCAGCTACATGCAAGTCACAGTTGTTACCTACTGCACTATTTCTCTAGCTCATAAATGCAATCATAAAGCCACACTCAAGAACAGAGATTGTATATGAGAGGTCAGGTTATTTCTATTCATCAGGAAGAGAGTGAATCAGAAATAGCCTGATGATCAGATCTACAGAATTGATCAGAAAGATACAGGAGACTAAGAGGAATGATACTAGGAAAAAGTCTGGGGGACTTTTTCCTAGTATCATTGATTGGGGACCACTCAGACCATGCTAAGAGATGGGCCTTGATCACCCTGTTGTTTGGAAGACGTAGAAGGGCATGATGGGAAGCAAGGACACCATGCTCCATGTGCTCCTGCACAGCGCGGGGTGGATATGAAGTCAGCTTCTGAGGGGAGACAAGGATGAGAAACAACTTAGCAAGCGTCCTAGAACCTGCAGGACCCATACAGAGGCGAAAGGAGCCTGAAACTCCATAGGTAAGTTAGTTTGGCTCTTCTCAGATGCCCTACCCCATCAACACATCGCTGCTTAGAAATTACTTACTACAACAAATAAATCCTATTGAGGCTCCTCCTCCTCTGCAGAGAAAGGATCTGTGCAGATCTCTTTCACAGCAGTCCAGTTTATGTGCCACCAACTTAACCTTCGGACTTATATGGAAAGGAAGAGGGAATGGAAGGACATCACGTTCCCTGAGAGGCTGCATTTCCACCTTTCCTCCTCCAACAGGCTTCGTAGCTCCTCCAGTCTGAATCTGATAAAGCAGGGTGTTACTCAGAAAGGACTCGCCCAGGTGGAGGAGGAAATGTTGATGAAAAGTACCTCTCAGCCTAGAGATTGATTGCCTCCCCTTGAGCACAGCGATGCAGATGTTCCCACACCCACTCAGATGTTCCCATTCATCAGAAGGGTCGAACATGGGTGTCTGAGGAGGAACTTGAGCATTTCATGTTCCCTAAGACATTTTCCTGGGAAACTTCTTCCATCCTGAATCTTTCCTCCCACTTAATTTTGTTCTTTTTTTTATGGTTGTGCCAACTGAATTGTGACAAATAGCTGGTTTTATGCAAGTTTTGAGGGCTTCAGTCATTTTTCAGACATCAATTGTGTGTCTACTTGGGTGGCTACAGCACACAGTTGTCTGACCAAATGCAATCTGGGTGTTGCTGCAAAGACATTTTGTTGATACAAGTAACATTAAAATCAATAACCTTGCTTGAAGCATGGTGTCAGTGGTCCTATCCAATCAACTGAAGGTTTTTCAAACACTAGGTGAAGATGTCAAAGAAGGAGAGATTTGGTCCCAAGACAGCAACATTAAAAACTTTGCCAGAGTTTGTGTCCTGCCAGCCTGCCCTGAAAATGTCAATCTTGCCAAAACCCATAAATTTCATGAACCACTTCATTTACGTTATTGACTGTGTTTCTGTGAAAAACACTTGAATAATTCATCGGTACACTGATAGTTCTTCCTTTCTACATGTATTTGGTCTGCTCACTATTCAATAGTTAACATGGCTAACTCAATAACGGCATGTAGTGAGCCCTAGGAGGGCCTTGGGGATTAATTGGTGAAGTGCTTGGATCCAATTCTCCAAGGGGAGGGTTGGCAGAGCCCGGAGGACTCATCATTTGTGGTAGAGGACTGCTCAGTTAGCTGGGTGGAAAGAGTGAGTCGTTGGGACGCAGAAGTGAGGCTGTAGGTCGTGCTGTTATTTTAGGGAAATGTGTCAGACTCTGGACTTGGAATTTCCATTATTTTGTAGGTAAGCAATTAACTGAGCACTGTTGGGAGTCAGGACATAAAGTACCAAGAATCAAACCCACATACTGGGCATGTGACCAATCACTTGAACCATACTGCTTTGAAATCACTGTATTTAAAGGGTGTATCAAGGCACCCTGGGGTAAGATAATTTTCACATTTATTTATTTTTATTGTAGTTCACATGATTCAATAACATTAAAGTTTATTGTACCAACATAAAAAGTAACTACACCCAATTTAAAACCAAAGCACTCGTGACCCTCTAGCACTTTCTCTTCATGATCCCTAGACTGGTCTTCTCCCTTGCTGCCCAGTATCTGGTAATTGGTTTTGTAATTCAACGCCTCAGGTCCACCATTTTCAGTACTCTCTAGATCCTTGTTTTGTGTCTCTATGTTCCACAGATAAGTGAAATAATCAAGTATTTATCCATATCCCTCTGATTTATTTTATTTAACATGATCCCAGTTCCATCCATGTTGCAGCCACTCAAATGATTTTATCTCTGCTTATAGCTGCACAGTACTCCATTAACAATAGAACACTTTGAATTTCCAAGGGAAATATATCAATACTTAATATCTGTCAGATTCCCTGTGAACCCTAGAAGCCACTAGTTCAAGTAACAGTTTGTAATTTCAATATATATTTCTTTTATATTTCAGTTTACAGTTTCAGCATGTGTTATAATGTCATCATTTTTAGCCCTGGGTTTGGGCTGCAATCGTGCTAAAGAATGCAAAAAAGCACATGAGAAAATGCTCTACATCATTAATCATCAGGGAGATGCAGATCAAAACCACAATGAGATACC
>JAOXYA010077201.1:0-11425 GCA_028565675.1 Sorex palustris
ATCTCCCCATTTTTTGATGGGGTTGAATGTTTTCTTTTTGTGGAGTTGAACCAGTACTTTGTATATCCTTGAAATTAGCCCCTTATCAGATGTGTAGTTGGCAAATATCCTTTCCCATTCTGTAGACTGTCTATGTATTTTGGTCACTGTTTCTTTTGATGTGCAGAAGCTTCTTAGTTTAAGATAGTCCCATTTGTCTATCTCATTTGTTTTCTACGCTGATTATGAATAATATATGATGTCATGCGGCCGCAGTTGTGGGCATGTGATTTTGGAATTCCCAAATTTTAACAATTAGATCTGGAGGCATTTCTGCCAAAAGCCGCTGGGTTCCAAGATTTGTTTCTGAGTCTCTTGGATCATGGTCGTTAAGCAGCTTGATCAGAAGCCAGAGAGGCCGTTAATGGGTGGTGACTCAAGGTCTCGTTGGGGCGGGGAGAAAAGGGCCGGCTCCACCCCCATCCCGTGAGGCCCCGCATGTCTCATCACTGTGGGCCCAAACCTGACTGTCTAGTGCCTCTGGAAGATGGCGGCCACAGAGCTGCCAAGGGGGAGCAGGAAGAGGGACAACACCCTTTCCCCCCTGGGGTGGTCTGGTGCCAGTAACCCATTGCAGGACCGGACTCATATCTGCCAAAAGCTGCTGGGTTCCAAGATTGTCTTTGAGTCTCTGGGATCATGGCCGTTAAGCAGTTAGATCAGGAACCAGAGAGGCCTTGCCTCCAATTATATAGCTGAGCCAGAGGTGGTTTGTTGGTGTGTCTCGCACATACCTAACTTTTGGCCGTTTACTTTCTTGGAAAACTTTGCCCCAAGGTTTTGGAGTCTGACCAAAGGCACAGCAGCAATTTTGGGGTATATAGAAGTCGGAAGGCGACATGAGGCTGCTGATGCACTCATCTCACAGGTTCAGATTGACCTGCTGGCAGCACCATACCCCCAGACTTACAAATATTTGTGCTTGCGTTTCAATTATACAATGTTTGCGTACCCATCCGTCCACCAGTGCCCATTTTCCACCACCACTGATCCCAGTATCCCTCCCATCTCCCAACTCCCATCCCACCCTGCCTCTGTGGCAGGGCATTCCCTTTTGTTCTCTCTCACCTTTTGGGTGCTGTGGTTTGCAAAAGAGGCATTGAATGGCTATCATGTTTGGTCTATAGTCTACTTTCAGCATGCATCTCCCATCCTGGGAGGATCCTCCCAACACCCCTTATTTGGTGTTCCCTTCTCTATTTGAACTGCTAAGATAAGTACTAGGAGGTTCACTCCATGGCTTGGAGGTCAGCCGCACATGCTAGGGAAAGGGCAGCTCAGATAAATACCTTCTTGTTAGAGAATAATATAATCTGAAGGAATTGTCAATAGAAAGAATAGACAATAAATTTCCAGTAAATATGGTAAGACAGTAAATATTATAAGGTGGTATAACTCAGGACATTGATTTAAACTTTATAGTGTGAATAAAATAAATGGAGAATTGTTGATCTGATCAATGAGACATTATGATATCTGTATGTCATATAAACCACATCGGTACTTTCATTTTTCAATTGGAAAAAAATTACTGTGGTTAACACCCAAATGACTTAAATTTTGTAGTTTTGACTCTCACTGGGGAAGGACTTCAAATTCATGATACATCTGATCTCATTTCTTTATATCTCAACAATTTTCAAACTTTGTTTTCAAAACTTGTAAACCTCAAGGGTCTGATTCGTTGGATCTAACAGCTGGATTCAGATTGACTTGTGATTTGTGAAAATAATTTAAAAAATTAAGAGTAATAAATTATGACAGAGACTAAAGAAGGAATTGCTCTTTGGCTTAAAAGCTATCACATTAGCTTTCTGCTCTAGTTTGCCTTGTTAAGTATGACCTATTTCAATAATGCCTGATGATTTGATAGGACTAGAATCTTCTATTAAGTGTCTTACCTATGGAACAAGGACTTACTAGTTGATCACCAAATCTGTTTCCTCCTCCTGTGCATTCAGGTAAATTAATGTTATGCCATTCTTGAAGCTATGTGTCAACCTATTGCTAAATTATAACTTCCACATACTTTTCTTCTTTTTTTTTGTTTTGCCACACCCATTGTTGCTCGGGGCTTACTCCTGGCTCTGAAATTAGGGATCACTGTTGGTGAGGCTTGCAGGATCATATAGAGTGCCAAGGATCAAACCAAACCAAGGTTGGCTGTGTGCAAAGCAAGCACCTTACTATCTGTACTATCTGTCCAGCCCCACTCATACTTTTTTTCCATAGCCTTCCTCTATCAATTAGGTAAAGAATTTTGAGAATCTAGAAAAGAATAGATCAGTTTATGGAATGACCATGGAGCAGATTTGCTGCTGCCAAGAACATACATTGTGGGCATTATGTGAGTAAAAATTACTATTGTGTTAAGTGTATGAACTTTTATAATTTTCTATTACAGAGCTGGCTTTAACCTGACTAACCTGATTAGTACAATAATGTTGGCTTAATTTCATAAGCTTCCATTTCAAGGTCATATCAACTACGAAGAGGCTGAGATATATTCCCTCTGGTTTGTTGTGTCACCATTTCTAATAAAATTGGGGTTATGTTGTAAGGAAGTGGAAAAGAATGGGAGATTGGTGGTCAACCAGTAGTTGCTGCCATTCTGTATAATAACTCAGATATTTCTGAGAAATCAAGGGAGATCTAAGGAAAGCATATCTTAACTTGATAATTTGGAACTTGCTGATGACCTTTAGAGCCCAAGAGAAATGATTATCATATTGCAAAACATTAAAGAGTATATGGACTCTGAGTCATTGGGGTCAGTAATTAAGTCTGGCTATAAAAGAAAAGAAATAAATATAAGGTGTTTATGATCAGGAAGAAGTAAAAAGCTTTTCCAAATGGAGGGGAAATGGTAACTGTTTTGAGAGCTGAAAAACAAAACTAATGGAAAATGAGAATGTAAAAATGCTGAAGAAAGAGAAAATGATTAAGGAAGAAAAACCAAAAGATGAAATATAGTGGCAAAGAAATGAACAATGTGGGGGAGGGGGGTGATCTTTCTCCACCTCAGGAGTTAAGAATGTGAAGGTGCACTGGTGGAGGGATGGGTACTTTATCATTGTATAACTGAAACCCAAGCACAAAAATTTTTAAGTCTATAACTGTACCTCATGGTGTTTCACTAGTAAAAAAATTAATAAAACAAACAAACAAAAAAAAAAGAATGTGAAGGTGGTACATGTAGACCAGGAGTTGTTTTTAAAGGTGGAAAGTGAAGCATATGATAGACCTGATCTTACACAATATTATTTGTTTGTTTAAATATATCTAATATATATGTTGTTCCAGTTTGAGTTGATAGCTATAATTTTTACATTACAATTGAGTTTTACATTACAAAGAGGAAAAGTGAGTAATTTAAAATTGATTTTCCATTAATTGCTATGGTGAAGATACAAAATTTGTCTCCTGTTTTCCCCGGATACAGAACTTAATGGCATTTCCCAATCTTGCTTAAATGCAGATGTAACTGTTGACTGAGAATTGATTCATAAAATGTTAGTGGAAATGATACACACCATTTGTGGACTCATCCCATGAAAACTAATCATTAATGATCTTCCAGCTACTCTTTTCTCCTGTTGCTGACTATAAGCAAGCAATCCCTGATTGCTACGTGAGTGCAAATATTTATTGTGTTAAGTCTCTAAATTCTGAGATTTGTTATGGCAGCTAGTTTTTTCTGCTCCTAAAGCACAAGTAATTAATCAGATGGGAATTTGGATTACTTAATAATGATGTTGCTCTCTGAACTGAGAGATAGCAAAGCCTTCCCAGCCTCTATTTCCATACACCAAGTTTTAAGACATATTAATTTTCTTAATACCTTTGCATGTCCCCGAAAGGTCTTTAAACCTCCACGCCGGAACGCGCTAGGTACCTGGGACAGGGTGGGGGCTGGAGCAATAGCACAGTGGTAGGGCATTTGCCTTGCACGCAGCCAACATGGCCGACCCGAGTTTGATTTCTCCGTGCGTCTCGAAGAGCCCGGCAAGCTACCAAGAGTATCTCGCCCGCATGGCAGAGCCTGGCAAGCTACCCGTGATGTATTCGATATGCCAAACACAATAACAAGAAGTCTCCAATGGAGACGTTACTGGGCCTGCTCGAGCAAATCGATGAACAATGGGAGGACAGTGACAATACCTTTGTGATAATAATTATAGAGCTATTGGATTAATATGTATATTCATTTCATGTTACTAATATTGAATATTCAAGTAAAGTTCTCTGAGAAAATTTTCTGAGAGGAGGTGAAGTGTATGAGCATGAAGCCATAGTTTTTCTGGTCTCACACCAGCATTCTGACAGCACTGGGGGAATGCAACAGAGCAGCCTGTGCAGTGATATGCTGATGTATACTGGAGGGAAGTTTTCCAATATGCATGGAAGTGCCAAGTTAGTTTAAATTCTAGAAACAGGAAAAGGAGACTAAGAACTACCCCTGTGTGTCTACCTGATATTCTATAGCCAGCAGAAATATTCTTCAATTCAGAGTCCATTCTTGTTGTTGCAAATGGCAAGACTTGACATTTTAAAACAGAACAGTATTTCATTGTGAGTATATATGATATAGATATACATACATATATGTATATAGCATATAAAATTTTTGAAATTTGAGGCACTGTGATTTACACTATTGTCAATGACAGGTTTTTTTTTTGCATAACACCACACCCTCCAGAAGAATGTCTGCTTCCCTTCACCATTATCTTAGTATTCACCCAGATCCCCCTGACTTGGTGAGTTCAGTTCTGTTTATATGACATTTTTATCCATTTATCACTCAATAGGAATCAAGGTTGTTTTCAATTCTTAGATATTGTAAATAATGCTGCAATAAATGTGGCAGTGTATTCAGTTTAGAGTTTTTGTTTTCTTTGGGGGTGGGGGTTAGTTACCCGTGTATTTTAATGAAATTCCTATTTTTAATTCCCCCACCCCTGCCCATCCCTCTGTTACAGTGCCCAGGGGTTATGCATTTGCTTGTTTCAGGTGCTTGCACATGGTCATGGTCATTGTGGTGCTTACCATGGGTCACACATCAGGCTGCAGTACATGAGCACAGGACTGCAGGACTCATGATCCCGCCCCACACCTTACCCCCGAATTGTGGTACTGTCATACATGCCCACCAGAAGGCTCATGTTCTCTTTGTGGTGCCTGATGGGAGTTGCTGCAGTGCTCACACGTGGGCGTTCTAGGGTTTATGATTCTGACCACCACAGACTTGCACTTCCTTTTAGTGGAGGTGCTCATCATGGATTGATTCCTTCAGCTACAGTACACACCTGGTTATGGGGCAGCTGGAATTACCTGTGATGCTGGGATCACAGATAGCAGAACACCAAGTATAAACAGCAGAGCTGCCTAAGTCACATTCAGTGAATATTGGGGATACTGGAGATCAAACTCACAGCCTCACATATTGCATAGTGTTTAACTTGACCACTATCTTCAGCATTTGGCTGCCCAGTTTTCCTAGCACCATTTATTGAAATATTTTTCCCTTGCTCCTTTGAAGATCTTAGCTTATTTGTCATAGATTAGTTGTCTATATATCTGTGGTTTTGTTTTGGGACTCTCAGTTCTCTTAATATTGATTTGAATGTCTATTTTTATTCCTATTTCATGTTGTCTTAATTACTATTATTTCACAGTATTGTTGGAACAGGGATACCTCCATTCTTGTGCCTTTGTTTTTTCACTAATGTTTTTGTTACTTGAGGTATTTTATAGTTCCAAACAAATTTCATGTTCTATTTCTGTGAAGAATACCACTGAGAATTTGGTAGGGGTTGTAATATTGACCTTATATGTTAGTTAGTAAGATAGCCTTTTAAACATTATTAATTTTTCTAACCCTTAGGCACTGCATATCTCTTCATCTCTTAGTATCTTCTACCTTTTTAACAATGGCTTATTACTTATAGATCTTTCACTTGTTTGGTTAAATTTATTGTCAGATTTTTTTGATTCAACTATAAATGGTATTGTAATTTTTTTCTAGTTTCACTATTTGCATATAGAAAGACAACATGGTTTTTATGTATTAATACTGTAGTCTGTCACTGTGCTGTTTTTAAAAGTTTCTAAAAGTCTTTCACTTGATTTTTTGGAATGCATATTATTATATCATGATAAAACTGTAAAGGTAAAGGTAGGTAAAGGCCCTCCCATTGTTCGTCGATTTGCTCGAGCGGGCCCAGTAACGTCTCCATTGGAGACTTTGTTGTTACTGTGTTTTAAATCAAATCATTGTGAGGTAGACCATCACAAAGCTATTCATGACTTGGTTTCAGGCATACGATGTTCTAACACCTGTTCCTCTACTAATGTCCATTTCCTGCCACTAATGTCCCTGTTTCCCTTTCACCCTGCCCGCCACTCCCCCTGCCTTCCACTGTGACAGGCACCTTTTTTCTTGATCTCCTTTTGTGCATCATGGCTTGCAGTACAGGTACTAGGAGGAACTTGTGTTTGTTCAGGGAATTCACTATTTCTATTGGGCAGGTACAGTTGGAGTAGCTATTTTTAACTGGGTGACAGCTTTGAGGTGTAGAGTGACTCCTTGAAGCTTCCAGAGGTACAGGGAGGTGGGGAAGGTGGCCAACCTGACCCCAAGAAAGCTTGGTGATTTCAGTCACAATACCCACATACCTAAATTTTCAGCAGAGTATATCTCATTGACGTTCGTCTTGAGATGGGGAGTCAGGTGGGGCCATGGCGGTGATTTTGGATTGTAGGGGCAAGCGGCTGTCAGGAGTCTGCTTGGGCAGGCACCAGGCTGACCTGCCCTCCTCCAATTTACCCCAGTCTGTTCATCCTTTACCAGGTCTGAGATTCACTGAGGCTTTTGATCTCTTTTGAGATTTGTTTGTGGGTCTCTGAAGCAAGGCCAATAAGTGAGCTTTTGGTTTAATTTCTTGAAACCTGGTCCTTGAAACATTGGCCCGAGGCACAGTGACAATTTTGGGGTGATGCTCTCGCCCTGCAGGGATAGGCTGACCTGCTGGCAGCACCGCGCCCCTGGGCCCCAGTGACGATAGCAGCAGTGACCCTGGGAGGAACCAGGACCAGGCCTAGGGCTGCTACGTTCCCTTGGGGCCTCCGGCAGCTGTAGTTCGGCAGTCCAGCAGGGCCTGACCAGGGCACACGGTTGGCGCTCAGGGAGGTTTTCCTCCATATGCTGTGGGCGGTGTGAGCTGGTCAGGGAAGAAATGGCAACTGTGGGTCGCCGGGACCCCACGGTGGGAACTGGGTTGGGCCCGAAGGGCCCTGTTCAGACACTTTCAGTGCTGGGGCTGTCATTGTCCTCATGCATCCCACTCCAGGCCAGCCGTGGTGGGCAACGTAGCTCGGGGCCCGGGGCTGCAGCTGGACGGGGCTGGGCAGGGCAGGCGTCGGTCACTTGAGAGGGGACGGCCCTTGGGAAGAGTTAACATTTCCCCATTGATCATGACACTGGTTTGTTTCCCCAGAGACAAGAGTTAGATGATAAAATTGCCAAGGTTTCGAAAGAAAGGCAGGAACTGGCATCTAAAATCAAAGAGGTAAGGGGTTTATTTACTGTAGCGTTTTTCTGCTATTTTTTTTTAACTTAATTCAAATTCAGCTGTTTTTTTGTTTGGTTTTGTTTTGGGGGCTGCACTCAGTGACATTCAGGGCTGACTCCTGTCTGTGCGCTCAGGGGTCACTCCCCTGGCAGTGCTCAGAGGACCATATGGGTGTCAGGGACTGAACCCAGGTCAGCCGGGTGCAAGGCAGGTGCCCTCCCCGCTGTGCCATCTCAGCTACAATTTGGGGCCACACCCGGAGGCGCTCAGGGCTCTCTCCTGGCTCTACTCGGGGATCACCCCTGGTGGTCTTTGGGGGGGGACCCTGTGGGGTGCAGGGGATTGAACCCCGGCTGGCTGAGCTGCTTTTGAGCCTGGCGTGACTCGGTGGTGGCTCCGTGGAGTCACTGTTCTCCTGGGGCTTCCTGCTCCTCTCCCCGCTTCCTGTGGGGGGCTGGGGGGTCGCAGCTCGGGGTCCGATGGTTTGGTCTGTGCACACAGGTCCAGGGACGGCCCCAGAAGACACAGAGCCTCATCATCCTGGAGTCGCACGTCATCTGCTGCACACTGAGCACGAGCGGGGGGCTGCTGCTGGAGGCGGCCTTCCGCGGCCAGGGTGGCATGCCCTTCAGCTGCGTCATTGTGGACGAGGTCAGCGAGCCGGCAGGCATGGCGTAGCATCCCTCCGCGGCGGGTGTGACCCGGCAGCCAGCAAGCAGCGGAGACCCCGTGGCTCAGATGAGCGGGGAGGGGCGGGGAGGGCGGCCGCTGGGGGCTGAGCCTGGAAGACCCTGCTGGGGAGCGGGGTGGGGGAGGGCGTGGGGACCCCATGGGGGGCGTGGTGCTGAGTGGGTGCTGTGATGGCTCGGCATTCTTGGCATCGATGGCGTTGCCTTTCCTGAGCACAAGGGACCCTTGGCTGTGCCCGTGGGGTGCTGAGGAAGGGGCGCTCTTTGGTGCCCGCACAGCTGCGATGGGCCTGGGGGCCCGTGACACGGGGGGTGCCACTGACCCCGTGCTGTGCTCGTCCCCAGGCCGGGCAGGCGTGTGAGGTGGAGACCCTGACGCCCCTCATCCATCGCTGCAACAAGCTCATCCTGGTCGGAGACCCCAAGCAGCTCCCCCCAACCGTTATCTCCATGGTAACTCGATGCCAGCCTGCAGAGGTGCTGCGGGCTTCCTATTCTTCGCTGTTGGGCGGGGGGCAGGGTCTTTCCTTGGGGGGGGGAGTCGGGAAGGGGCGTGCGGGTGCCCAGAGAAGCATCTTCAGAGGAGGGAGGCAGGGAGGGCCGATGGTTCCACTCAGCAGGCCATAGGGGAGAAGCCCCAGGAGTCGAGGGGAGCTGTGTCTGTATGGTGGCTCTGGCAGCCTGGGGGGTGGGTGAGGAGAGCCGAGCCCCGGGCAGCCACTGGGGGCGCCTCCGCTCACCCCTGGTCTTGTGGCTGGGAACGTGGAGCCGCGTGGGCCGCTCTGTCCCTGGAGTCTGACAGCCGGCTTCCCCTTGGCTGTGCCCAGGGGCCCTGGGGCGTCTCTGGGGCGGACGTGTAGAGGAACTTGTGAACGAGCCCCAGGAAAGCCCCGAGGTGCCGTTGCCGGTGGAGGAGGGGCGAGAGGGAGACCCGAGTGACAGCGGCTGGGCCTGTGTCCCCTGCAGGAAGCCCCCGGCCCTGTGCCACCGTGCCAGGGGGGGCTGTTGCAGGCTGGCGCCGAGTCCCAAATGTGACTGGACGTTGTGTGGTGCCGCAGTGTGCACTCTTGGGGTTCCTACAGGGGTCACCTCACAGGCAACCCCAAGCCCAGCTTTCCTGTTATCTGTTGCTCTGTGTGTGTGTATGTGTTTGCGCGCACGCCTGCTCACAGCACATGCGCTGTGCTCAGGGCTTACTCCAGACTCTGCTCTGGGAGCTCAGGGTCCTTGTGGGGTGCCAGGGAATGAGTCGGGTGGGCCATGGGGAGGCTCCGGCCCCCCCCTTCTATTTGCGGTGGGCCCATGGGTGTGGAGTGCAGAGTGGTAGGCCCGCGGGAAGGCGCCCCTGACTCGGCAGGCGGTGGCAGCGGAGCTCCCGGAGGGCTCCGAGCATGGTGGGGTGGGGCTGACCCTCACCTCCCTGTTGGGCAGAGGGCAGCAGGAGCAGTGGACAGATGTGCCGTGTGGACACTGCAGGCCAGTTGGAGTCACCTAAGAATCCCCTGCGTGGAGGACCTTGGCCTTGCATGTGGCCAACTGGCTCGACCCCCGGCACCCTGTAATGTCCCCAGAGCACCTCCAGGAGGAACTTCCAGGAGTGCAGAGTCAGGAGGAACCCCTGAGCATCGTCGGATGTAGCCCAAAAGACTTCAAAAAAAAACAAACCAAGAATTTCCAAATGAATCATGTCACAGTGCTTTTTCTGGCCCCTGTTTCTTGGGGTGACAGCTGGGTGACGCTGGACACTTGATTAGTCTATTCATTTATTTCGGTTCATACTAAGGGAGTATCAGCCAAACCCAGGCATTATTTGATATTTTTAGTTAAGTCAGTTTTTTGGTTCGCCATCTGTTTAGTGGCTGGGTTAGGGCAGCAGAGGAACAGGACCCACCAACCTCGCCCAGGGAGACCCCCGAGGCCTGTGTGTGTGCTCAGCCCCAGCTTGAGTCAGGTCTGCGGCTGCTGTCTTACCTTTTCTCTGAAACCGGGCTGGCGGGGCGCCCAGTGCTCACGGCTCCATGGCCCTTGCAGAAGGCCCAGGAGTACGGCTATGACCAGTCGATGATGGCCCGTTTCTACAAGCTGCTGGAGGAGAAGGTGGAGCAGAGCCTGATCGGCCGGATGCCCATCGTGCAGCTGACCGTGCAGTACCGCATGCACCCCGACATCTGCCTCTTCCCCTCCAGCTACGTCTACAACAGGAGCCTGAAGACCAACAGGTGGGTGCTCCCCTGGGCCCGGCCCTGCTTCCCCGTCACCTGCCAGGGCCGGGGGCCGGGTGAGGGGACAGCGGCTTGGCGCTTGCTTTGGCGTCTGGCTGTCCTGGATTCGATCCCCGGCATCCTGGGTGATCTCTGCCAGGGACCCACCAGGAGTGATCTTTGAGCATCGTCTAAAACCCAAGAAGTGTAAAAAAAAAAAATAAAAAAAAATCCAGGAAGTGTAGATGGCTGCAAAGGCAGATGAAAGGAAGGGACAGATGCCCCATGGGTGCCTCCAGACGTGTCCCTAGTAACGTTCCCAGGTCTCTGTCCTGCGCATGCTCTTTGCTCGTTTTTTCTCTGGAGGGGAGAAGCGGCGCCTCATCTAACATAACTGACCGCTCCCTCTTCACGCATTAGGTGCATGACATGGCACGTGTGTGTGCGTGTATCTGTGTGTGTGTGTGTGTCCCAGTTATAGACGTAGCTCTAATACCAGAACAGCAGCAAGAGGCATTTGACACTTTTCACTGAAACACACCAAAGTCAAGCTTGCCTGTCTGTCCGCTTCCACCAGTGTCCCCCCTGCACGACCTGCCCCTGCCCGGCCCCCAGGAAAATTGGGTGGTAGAGAAGTTTTCCCCCGCAGTGACGTGTTTTCTGAGGTGGTCCTGTGTCACAGGACGACCGAGATGTTGCGTTGCTCATCAGACTGGCCCTTCCAGCCCTACCTTGTGTTTGACGTGGGCGACGGCGCAGAGCGGAGGGATAACGAGTGAGTTGCCCAGGTCTCTCCTGCCTTCCCTCCCTCCCTCCCTCCCTCCCTCCCTCCCTCTCTCCTTCCTTCCTTCCCTCCCTCCGTCCCTCCCTCCCTCTCTCCTGCCTTCCCTCCCTCCCTCCCTCTCTCCTGCCTTCCCTCCCT